>BMAW01006228.1:0-55688 GCA_019974015.1 Nephila pilipes | reverse complement strand
AACAGATCAAAATATAAAAATTACTTACAAAATTCCGTCTTACTACTCACATATTTGAATCTTCATTTCTTTGAATTTTGTAAGTAATTTTTATATTTTGATCTGTTGATAATTTTTAGAATGATAGATTTTATTTTGTAAATTTTATCGTTGGAATTTTTTGCATTTTTTAATCATTGAACTATTTTGTAATTTGGATTTCCCAATTCAGCCTACCAGGAATTATAGATTTTATTTTTGTAGATTTTATCGCTGAATTTGTTTGCATCTTTTAATCATGAACTTTTTTGCAATTTGGATTTCCTAATTCAGCCTACCAAGTCGCAAAGGGGGAAGGTTGGTACCATTAAACTAGTTTAACCCCGCTTAATCGGTCCTTAGCCCGATATTGCTTTTTCACTTGCTGGGTTCCATATTTTCTTTTATTTTTCTTTCATTGTTACATTTCTTTCTGGTTTTTTGTCTTTTTAATTATTTTAAATTATTCTTTCTTAAATTTTCAGTATATATATATATATATTACGTGAATCAATGATTTTTTTTGAAATATTAATATAAAATGCATTGACTTTTCTTTTTAATAATATTTTTCCATGAGTTGAAATTAGAGTTCCCCGTTTCAAGATAAAAAATGCATACTACTTCTACTAACTAGAACATAAATGTTATTTCATCGGTACATGTCCATTATAAATTATTCAAAAATGCATCTAGCCTTATCAAGTATTAAACGGCTTATATGAAGTGTAATCGTAATTTTTTCAATTGTTACTAAGAAATAACCAATTTATATTGATAAGTTTTGTTTTTCAAATTAATTGATTCTTATGTTCATGGTGGTGTAAATTACTGCTATTATTGCTTATTTGATTACTTTTGGGAATTGGTAGATTGAATTGACTCGAAGTATGAAGTAAAAAGTCCTACAATGTCGTCCTTTCAATGTTCTATGAAGGCAAGTGTATATAATGAATACTATGTGAAATCTACGTAACAAGGTTTAAAAATAATAATTAAAAATTAAGTTTTATCTCGAATCTTTCCAGTAAAAAATAAAACTTTACGATTCCTCGACTAATAATCAATTCTTTTGACACTGCAGGTCACTTTAATCTACGGTTTCCTGATACCAAACAATAACATATATTAATAGCTGTTACTGTTTGGTATCAGGAAACCGTAGATTATTTAACAACATTGTGTATGTATGAATGAGTTGATCTTACGGATAAATTTTATCCAAATATTTCGGTTATTTCTAAATATTAATTAAAAGTTTACGATATCTCATTGTTAACTATTTTTTTCCTACTTAATAAGCAATTTAGAGCGAAAAGAATGGTCTTATTAAAAATTATGCTAATAACCGAAGAGCAGGTGATTTGATGGGGACAAAATACTGAAAGCAAATTATTAAAAATTCAAAGGATTTGATAAAATAATTTAAGAAATAGAAGTCATCATATAAAGTGAGTCACTTTTTTGAGGCTTTGGCAGATCTTTGACATATCCATTTCTTTAAATGGCTTGAGTTTAATGCAGAGAATTAGTACATGTTCGCCTGCGAGATATTTTCCCATAATGTCCCCAGTTGTTTCGGTATCTATTCTATATCATGGAAGGGTCAGATGTAGTGGTTCATTACATTCCAAGCATTGTCCTTTTGCAAGAAATTATATTAAGTAAGCGTAAGTTTTGAGTAGGAGTGACCACCAGATATAAATTCCTTGTGTGGGCCACGATTATTCAGCTTAATCGTAAGATAGAAGTGTCGTAGAAATTAAGAGAATAACAATGGGATACATAATATCGGAGGCGTATCACTCTGCCTCAAAGGTGTAAGAATAAGAAATAAAAGCATTCATGTATAAAAAATGAGGATTAGAACCCTTGGTTTTCGAACTATACCCTAAGAGATATGTAGTTAATATCCCATTTCTTCAAGAGCTTTTCCAAATACGTCATAGCCGGATATTGAGATTTAATTCATATGTTTCGGAAAATATTCCTAATATGAACTGATTTGAACAAATATCTAGTTAGTTTGTCACCCAGCAAATGCACTTAATTTTTTCTGAAAATGTGAAGTGTTGTTGTTAAAAAAAGGGTTCCATGAACTTAGGCTACAATATTTGAATGATGTACTGTATCATGGGTTCTTGCGGTCACTTCTAAAAAGATTTAAGCTCTGTTACAGTTGCTCTGAAGATTATTTTGACTTTGAATTAGGTGGTCTCTTTAGGACACTTTTTTAAATAAATGCTTTTTAACGTCAATCTCAGAAAAAACACAGGGACTAATACCACAAACCACAAATAAATATTGAATATTTTTCAGGTTTTTTGAATGCATTTTAGACATGGATTAATATGAGAGATAAAAAAAAAACGTTATAATGAAATACCAAGATTAAAACATGAGCTGGAAAATAATTGAAATATAAGGCGAAAAACTAAAATACGAGAACTGTACAGAAGAACTCTATTTGAACCGTCTCTGCCATGACTTTCTAATCACAACAAAGGAGAAAATAATAGCTTAGTGAAATTTTTTTAAAAAAAAATACTATGTTAATACTATATAAGACAATGTATATCGTACCATTTAATACACTAATAAATTTATTTAAGCAAAATTGCAGTTTGTCTTACAAATATTCTCTTGAGACCCAAGACCAAATTCTTAGAGCAATTTCCCCCTAATTTGAGATAAATCATCTAATAAGTAACACAAAGCGGTAATTACAGCCATTTTTTTTAATTATAGTACCCGTGCACTTTTAACATGTCATTTTTGTCAAAAGTTTCGATTTTCTAATTTGAATGTTAGTTCAAAATTTAAACTGTTTTTTTTTTCTGTTAGTGTTTGAATTTTACTCATATCTTATTTAAAACTTAAATTACAAGGATTTGAATTTTTCTCGGTAGCAAATTTTTGAAGGCTTAAGTACACGTCTGCAGGCAAGAAGTTGGAAAAAGTGTTTGTTTATATTTTTATTTTGAGAATATCGTTTATATTTACAATAGTACAAAATAAATAAATTTTAAAACATGAATCTAAATTTTCTTAAAACTTTAAAATCTGGTGTTCTGAATGCTGTCATACGGTTTAATTACGGGTACAAGGGTTCAGTTGATATTTTAAGGGAACTTAATATAGCCTCTATTTATTTTACTTTAAAATCATATAAACTTTATGACAATTGTAGAATTTTCGATGCTGAGCGTGATTCAACTGTAAATCATCGTCGAAAAATGCTAAGAGCTCAAAGGGGGAAAACTAATGCGTTAGAAAGCAGAGAAGGTGTTATTTATAAAAAAAAATATCGGCATTTTAAGCATGTCTTTTTGTGAATTAATTTTTTTTTTAATTTAAATTTTTAAAAAAAATTGTGAATTAAAAACAGATTATTAAATCTACTTTTCATAGTTCTAGTTTATATTTTAACGCTAAAAATATTTTAGTAGCAAATACCAATGTATTTCAAAAAATTGTTTTCGAAGGTGTACGGATACTTTAGAAAATAATATGTAATTTGGGCCAGTCCATTATAATGAACATTAGGTCTTAATTTAATAAAAATATGCTTTACCGATTAAATATATAACCTAATTTCATTATTCACACATCTAAAATTATATATTAGCTATTTTTAATTCAAGAAATAAGTAAAAGTATAACAAAACTAAATTCAAACTGCTGACATACCTTCGATTGTCACTCTCTTCTTGCCCGTCATTTTTGAATGTTTGTGAAACAAGAGTCTTGTCAAATTATTTCAAGTTTTGATAAGTGAATGACAGTAGTACTGGATTATGCAATATTATAAAGGACCTGGTCTGAAGATATAAAACTGTAAATTCTTTCTTTACATGTAAAACAAATATTTCCAATAGATTAAACATTGGGTCTCAAAAGATGCTAAACGTAAAATGTAATTGCTTTATTTTATAAACTGAGATACTCTCTTTTTTATAGTAAAGTAATAAATCAATTCTGTTGAATTATATTTCTAAAAACATAAATGTAACCCTCTAAACATAGGAAGTAAGTTTTTATTCCGAAATTTCTTACAGATATATTAAGCGTTCAAAATGAATTTTTAAAAAATTACCTATGATCTTGGGGCAGAACACCGTGTTGCCTAGTTAGCTCCTCTGCCTGACCTGAAGGTTATTTGCGCTCTATTTGACACCATTCCTCGGCGGCCACTATGCGGCGCGCTTGAAAGCAGAGTTGTCATGGTAATAGAAAAATAGTTTAGAATGCTAGGTTTAACCCTCTAAGCGTTTCACACGCTTTTTTCCGTACTGTCCGAGATATTCCGAGAGCGTTTGCGCCGTAAAATCCCGTATGGCTGTGAGCGCACCGAAAGCGTCAGAGCCGTGTTTTTTCGCCATCACAGGATGTATTCGAGATCGTTTGCGCCGGGTTTTTCTGCAATTCCTTCCCCCCCTTTTAAAAGTTTTACATCTTGTTAGATAATTGGGGAGGGTTGCGGACACACAATGAACTTTGACAGGAAATTTTATGGCTCACAAGGGAACCCCACTCTTGCCCTTAGGGCTAGAGAGAGTTCCATTGAGACATTCGTTCAAGAGGGGAAGGGGAAAATTTCCTTTCAAGTGTGTTTGTTGGTCAACTTGAGTTGAGATTTTATTGGGTTTATGAAAGAAATGCGTCCCTTGACCTAGCTTTCGAGATAAAATTTTTTATTTAAACCAATCCAAAAAACGCTTTAAAGTTCAATCACAAAATTAACTAGATTTTAATCCCATTTTTAATTAATATTCATTTGGAATTTTAACAAATTTAGATAGAGTAGGAAACCTACTATTTTATATTGTTGGACAAATTAATCTTTGTATATTTTCTTTGATTGCTAAAAATTCACCTTTTTTATTTTTCCTCATATTAAAAAATATCAGATAGAGTTAAGTTTTTATGTTATTTCTATAAATCTCGAAAAACATCGCTAAATATATATCTATAAAATGTTTGTTTAAATACAGAGAATGTATGAAAATAATAAATACGTTCTATTGTTTCATTTGTGTTACTTTATTCACTACTTTCAGTTTTTAAAATAATATTTATTTCCTAATAAAGTGTCTTTAAAAAAAAAAAAAAAAAAAAAAACGAACGAGTCAAAATCAGAAACGCTTTAAGATTTTCAATTATTACAAATGAATAATTTTTAAGCTTCTGTATTTCTTTACTTTTAAAAATCTCTAATGCATGAATAAAAGTAATACCAAAAATTAAATTTTTTTTTAATTCTATTAGTTTTTTTTTTTTTTTTCATAATTTCAAAGCCAGGTATTCAGGACAGCTTACGCATGATACTCAGTTTTATAATGTTAAGTTTTGAAATACATCCGAATTTTAAATAACTGAACTACATCTTCCCTCAAAGAGAAAAAGAATGCGATTTCCCACTCCAACTCATATTTTTCAAACTTGATTTTTGAAAAATTAGTAATTAATAGCATCTGCACACATTTATATTTGTTCATACGTGTAAGTATCAACTGTACTTTTGCACAGATACTTTTGATTACTAATTATTTGAAGATTCAAATTTAAAAAATATTCATATGTGTTAAATCCCTTATAATTTATCTTCTGTTAAAGGATAATTGAAGTACATGTAATTAAAATCCGGACATTTTTCGTAATCTTAACATTATACAACTACGAATTTTACATAAGCTACCCTGAAAATCTGCTTTTCAAATTACATCAAAAAATATTTATGTATGGTACATACAAAGTTAAAAATTATTAATCACATAAATTTACAATTCTATGAAAATTTAAAATATAAAATTCAAAATTTAATAAATTTCATCGACAGCATATTTTCATATATTCCGTAAGTTTTTTACAAATCAGTTAAAAACCGCACGTCATTAGCAAAAAATATGCTGAACAATTTGATGAATATAAAATAAAAATTTTACTTGGAAGCAAAGCTGAGATGCTAAAACTTCGGTATACAAAAATTATGAGCATATCTACAATAGTTTCTGAAATAATTATTTTAAAATTCAGATAGAAATTTGTTCGTTATATTATACGTAATATTAACCCTCCGAGCGTTTTACTTTTTTGTGTAAAGCTATACCGAAAGCGATCTACTTAGGCACAGCTAAAGGTCCCGAAAAGTTTTCCCTTTCCATTCACAAATTCTTCAAAAATGCAAGAGCCTCCTGTTCCTCCCCCCTTTTATGACGCGGGTGGTCCACACAACCTCTTGGGTTGGGCATTTTAATTGCATAGATCCGACGCTTAGATAAGCGATTTCGTTGCCTAGGGGAAATCTTGTACGGCAGGCTACAAGCAAGCAGGAATGGGGTTCAGATTATTCACAGATCAGAACTTGGAAGATGTTCGCCCGATCTATTGAGTTTCAATAAAAGCGTTCCAACAAATGAAGAATAAAAAAATATAGCTTGATAAAAATTGGTGGGTTCATAGTTGAAAAATATTTGTTTGCTTCAAACAATAGAAAATTTTTTTTTTCTGTAATTTTTAAAAACTTTTTTTTTAATTTTAATATTACGATTTTAACCTAGAAAAAGCACCCTATATTCATTATTGAATACGAGACCAAGAAAATACAAAATTGTTTGCATGTTTTGAAAAAAATTAATGATTAGTATTTGCTATCAAGCACTATTTGCTTAATCAAAGCGCCAGAATTGTCATAAAAGTTTAATTTTTATAGAAGATTGAATTCTCAGAAGCAGTTTGCTTGTAAAAATAAATATCAATAAATATTTTAAGGATAAAATAAAATCTTAAATTTCGTAAAATCACGTGTTTCAAATACAGTAATCGAGACGCATTAGGTCACATATTTAGGCGTTTTTTGGATCAGGTGAAGAATGCACACTTATTCATTATTTTCGAGGTATGAAGTAAAATTGGCACCACTGTTTTAAAATTGAAATTTTGAACAGAATTTATTTTGAAAGATAATATTAAATGCTTTAGTAATTTGCATAATATTTTAGTGGACGGTAACGCTGATCCTCATAAAAATGTAAAAATTAGTTTGGTCAAACATATATCAGATCTGCAAAAAACCTTTTTTGAATCCTGTTCAAAATAAAAAATTATCTTGGATCCAAAATCTTTTTAAGACTTTTAATTCACTGAACTCCCAATAAAAGAAGTTGGTGTGGTGTGGAAGTTAGGAGAGTGGGTGCCAGCTCAAGTGTCGTCCTCTGCACTTGACCGAAGTTCAAAATTACGAGGTCCATTGCCAATAGCCCTCGTGTTGCTTCCAGAGCGACGTTAATAAGAAAACACTAAACTAAACCCAATAAAAGAAGAAAACCTCCGAACTCCCAACAAAGGAAAAAAATTGAGTGTATATCAGTTTGATTGATATATCACATTGATGTATACTCAATTGAAATTAAAAGTTAGTTAAGTGTTATAATGTATTTTTTGATTGACAATAGAAAATAATATCATGAAATTGCCGTAAGAGTTGTGAAACATCTAATATCATATGTTTCAACCTATATATGCGAAAAATCTTTCTCTTTGTACACTGCGACAAAAACAAAATACAGAAATAGGTCGGATGCTGAAGAAGACATTAGGTTGATGGTTTCAGAAATTTTTACAGACGTAAAAATACTTTGCAATAAAAAACAATCATGGTCAAGTCATTAAAATTCTTTTTTTTTTTCATTATTTGTTATATTTAAAAAAATATTGCTTTTGTTTATTATGCATAGGCCATATTTTAGGAAAAAAAAAAAAAAAACTTTCGCTACCTTAAAATTCATTAATCTTACTAAGACGTTTCTAATAAAAAAATAGAAATGCAATAATAATTTTGTAAATTTGATTAGGATAAAGAGCTTTGATATCCTATTTTTTCTGCTGTTTGATCAAGGGGTTCCTTGAAGGTAATGGTAAGCTCAAAAGGTTCCCCAAAGTGCAAGAGGTTGAATACCTCTGCTCTAAGCGAAATACCCCATCTACATCCACTTTTGTGCAAAGGTAATATATTTTACATTCAATAAATAATTTTAAATTTTAATGGAGTATATATTCTTCAAAATGTCAAAATATTTCTAGCCATCTTCAATCCCACATTTTAATTTTCAACTTTCTGTTTCTTTGGTGTTTTCAAACTTTAAGTACATATTCGTATTATATCTTTTAACAGAAAATTGTCGTCGATTACTACATCTTACATATCAGTTATTACAAATTTAGCAGTGAGAGAAACTTTTCCCTTTTTAATTTGTCTTTCAAAACAGTACACTTAAAACACTTTAGTTCAGTGAAGTTGACAGACATTTCCTCAAAGAATTCATAACAAATTTTGTAAGCAATTTTAAATTTTAGAAATGTATTCTTAATCCCAGGAATATAACCATATATAATTGTTAGTTTATTCTTTAGTATTAATGGTACGAATTTATCATCATATCTCGTTCTATATCGGAATAAAATAAACTGTAGCTGAAATGTTATGATGTTTAATTTCTTTGGTAGTTTTACAGAAAAATAATGTCTGGCTGTAGAGAAAAGAGAGCGTATGATTTGATCTATTGAAAGGTGATATTTTTTCCAAATGTAAGGTATTTTTTAAATTTAAATAACTTGACCGAAGCGGATCATATAATTTCAAAATGCACTCTATTTGTGCTCTGTTTGTGTGCTGGTTTCAAAGTAAACCACCTCACTTCTGAATAGCCGAGCAGCTTTTTATATTCAATATCAAAATGAATGCAAAATTGCTTACGATTTGCTTCTCCAACCTTAAAGGGACTAAAATATATGTTTAAGTTCAGTGCAAAATATTCACAATATGTAAAAATAATATTCATCTATTAATTTTAGTCCATTTTACAAATTGTACCTAAAAAGAGTTATATGTGTTTATTAGATCAAAAATTCGTTTATAACAAATCAGGTATAATTTTGGGTAGTTTAAATTTCAATATAATATACATATTTTAAAACAAATGCAAAAAGAGTCAATTTATTCAAACTTGTATTTCATGAATAAAATAAATCAGTGTTCATATGTTCTCAAATAAACAAAATTGTAATCAAAGTGTTCATTCAATTTACAAAAAAATGCAAAGAATCGTATATAAGCAATAATTTTAATTGTTACAAATGTTAAAAATATCAGAGACACATAAGAAAAAAAAATATTTTTTATATTAAATGCTTAAACAAAACAACATGTCTTTAAAGTACCTTAATGCCTACTTTCAGAACAATTTGTTATTTGAGAAAAAATTGTTTGTGAAACACAATATTGTGTATATATAACAGTGTACAGTTTAATTTAAAATTATAATTGAATTTAAAATTATAAATTTTTTAACATTTGTGATAATAATGTCACTTATATCTATTTTTAATAATCTGTGAATGCATCAAACTATTACTTTATTATGTTGACGGTATATTTAATGTATAATGAGGGGAGGGGAAGCTAATTCCATGCAATATCACACTTATTAAAATTGCACATGGAACGTAATATTAACATCTATTTAAATATGTACTCTTATTTCCAATATGTCGAAAAGAATACTTTTCTACAATGATATTTAGTTATTCTCTAAATACAAACATATCATAAAAAATATAATCATATCATCAAAATTGATTTTGAAACTTTGACAGAAAATACAGCTGCACTCAAACGTCATTTCACTGTGCAAATTTTATTCTCAGCTCGATTGCATGATTATTTTTAAACAGAAGTTTGCTAAATTTTATCTTCTGTAAATTTATTTCTTTAGCATATTATGAAAAATTAGCAAATTTTATATCTTTATTATTTATTGCGAATATATTTATAATTTATTTGAAATTTGAACTGTTCAAAAGTTATTTGACAAGGTATATACATACATACACAAGGAAGTGATTCTTTGTTTTTTATTATGAATTTTAGTTATACTTATTATTCAGTGTAAGAATTAATGCCGAGGAGCATAAAGAATTTGATATACGAAACCTACTAATATACGAAAGTGTCATCTTATTTATTTGAAAAAAAAGAAAAGAAGTCTTGCTAAGTGATGTGGCTTGAACATTAGGACTATCAAACCACGTAGCGAAAATATAAAATCCTAGTTTTAATCAGCAAGGTAATTTTTCTAGTATGCTGATATTTGGATAGACGACAAAAATGAAATCCATTTGATAAAATAATAAATAAGGATTCAGATTTAGATCTTCGTAAGAAAGCAAATCAAATAAATTATGAAGTGAAACATACCAAAAAATTTTAAGGGATGGGTTTACATAGTTTCCTCTCAGCGAACAAAAATTGTATTTACAAAAAACGGGTAGATTGCGTGGAGTTGGCTAGAACCCATTTAAAATGACAAAAAAAAAGAATGGAGCAGAGGGGTACTTTATCTCCTTCCAAACCTTTCAGCGATAAAGGTGTTAGAAGTGAAGAGTATAGGGAAGGAAATCAATATATAGCTTATCTTCATAAGATAGTTTTAGGTACAGGTGTATTCGAAAAATGAAAGATACCATCTACGATAGTTCCTTTGTACAATAAAATGTGGTAGAGGAAATTTTATGATTTTGGGATGTTTTTCATCTAAAAGATTGGAATATTACGTCGAATAAATGGCATAATAGATGTATTTTTATACAGATATACTAGAAAAAGACAAAGATATATTAAAATTATTTTACATATTATAAAGAAAATACCAAAAACACTAGGATTTTTAGTAAGATGATGACAGAAAAACTCATCAAATAATGCTCAACAACACATTTTTTGGCGAAATATTTATAGAATAATTGACAAATTTTGTATTTAAATCCAATTGAACGTTCGTGAGAAGAATTAGATAAGCTCATGCGGAAGTAGTATTACAAGAATCTAGCTGATTTGTACCATGAATTAAAGTGTGAACGTATAGCTATAGCTATAAATAAGGTAAACAAGTTTAAAGACCCATGTCTAAAAGACGTAAAGCAATTTTGAAAATAATTCATTGAATAAAATATTCATATGCATTACAATATTTCTCTGAAACAAGAATTTCGAATTTTTTGTATTGATATCTTATTGCTTAGTTACTTATAAAATAAGCAAAAAACTTTTCTTCTCTGATACAATTCAAACTTTTCGTCGCGTTATTTACATTAGGAGCTAAAATTATTTATCTAGTAATTAGAAACTATTATAATTAAAATTAGTTTTGTCAAAAAAAAAATTTGAGTGCAAATTTATATGTATAAAGGGAAATAGTGGGCCCTTTTCTCTTTAAAATTAATACTAAGCGAAAAAATTTTCTGAGTAAAATTATTCACAAAATTGTCTCAAAAGTATATAATGGCAGCAATGTATTTCGATATTTATAAAAACTTCCTTTTTTTATAAAATAATGTATAGTTCATATGTCACTAACGAAATTGTTTAAATCATTTTCGTAACTAATCAAGGCAAAAGAAAGTGAAATTACTATTATATTTGAAATGATATCAATTACATTGATTACTTTACTTTCAGAGTATAAAAGAAATCTATATTTCATACGTATTTTCATTTTCAAATGTTTAATATAGCATTTCATACTAAGAAGAAAAAAATTTCTTTTCCGCCAATTTTGAACTTGGTTTACAGATTGGAATCTTTGTTTAAATATATAGTTTTAATGCGTAAGATAAAAAAAAAACTACTCCAAGTATTGAGATAGATAATGAATATATGTAGACCGCTCATAAAATATTAAAATATGAATAATGAATACTAATGAGTTTCTGAAACTGTAACTATAAGACCAAGATCTTTAAGTCTTCTATTTCGGTAAAAATAATTTCTTTCTTAAAAAAAACTTAACTGAACAGTCATACATAAAATATCGCTTCCGCACTATTTGTTTATGTGAACAGTTTTCTCAAGAAGAGAAATTTTTTCTTGGAATTTTTCTTCGATACCTCCACTTTGGTGTTCATTAAAAATAAGTCTTACTTATAGTCCCAAATAATAATAGAGTATTGCTGTCCCAGTATTTTGCATAAAAATTGTACCTATGTGACACATTATATATTATTGTCTCATGTGATATACATCTTTTTGAAGCTATTTTTTTCAGTAAAAGAATTACACAAGAAAACCAAATAATCTTCAGCTTTCAGTTATTTCATTTTTAGTCCTTTATGCATTCGTTTCAATCAAATTAGAGAGAAACCGAGTTAGAATGCAGGAATAAAGTTTCAAAAACTTTTGAAAGAGAATTTACAGTATCGACATTCTTTTCTCGGTAACAGTTCTTATTGCATACAAGCAGGTTCGTTGAATCTGAGGGAATGACCTATCATGAAGATGTAATACATGAAGGAGAGATTATATATATATATATATATATATATATATATATATATATATATATATATATATATATATATATATATATATATATATATGATACTTCCTAACATGTTTCTCTAATTTTTTTGGTTTGTGAGAACCACTAGAGACATCACGTGTTTGAAATGGGGTAGAGTGGGGTTAATTATTGTCGAAAATGTAAGAACCTGGTATTTAACCTTTATTTCTAGGTAAGAGAATTGAATAAGGTGGTTCAAGAACATTTTTTGTATAAATATTTTCTTGCATTATAAAGTAATCGAAGAGGTTCAGTACTAAACCTTTATCTTCTTCTGTTTTTATTACATTGAATCAATAAATAAGCATAGTAGTTAGTTTCTCTAAATTTATTGAATTTGTAGTGAGACATTCTTCTATAATTTCACGTATACATTTCTTTTGCATGTTCAGTAGAATGAAAGAAAATGCGTAGAAAAAGACCCATACAAATAACAAACTCAATGGAAAATTGAAGGTGAAATACTTAAACTTAATGTATGTTGCATATTTTTATGATAACTTTTCTTTAAGCTCGTGGAATATTTTTTATGAAAATAGTAGGTCTGCATCAATTTTAATCCACAAAAATAAGCATGTACTGAATTTTAAGTTATTTTTTTTAAAAAAAACATTCCTATATTTCAAAATTACAATGTACCAAATAAATGCCAAACTACTTCAGTTGTCGAAATCTTGAAATTCACAGCCTGTAAACATTTGAGTTTATTTCTGGAGTTCTGGTAGTATCTGAAGCTAGATAGTGAAAAACCTTGTGCAAATTAATGGATGCTATTTTCTTATTTCAAATCTTATAAGCCTTGAACACTCACTTTGGACAAGGAAAACGTTTGGAGGTAGAAATGCTTGTTCAGTCTTTTCCTTATCACTTCAACATTAAGGTGAATTTCGAATAAGAGCAGTAATTTAAGGGAAAATTATGAATAAATTTTAATTTAATATTATCGATTCGGTTTGAATAAAATTTCATAATATGTTAAAGGATATATATATATATATATGCATTAGTATATATTTGATTTAATTTATAATTCATTATTTCATTGTTAGAATGGTTATTATAATATTGTTTTGTACGAATGGAATGGTTTTAATTTTCATTAGTATAAAATAGTTTTTCCTTGTATATTAGACAGAAATTCACAATACCGTTTTATAAAAATACATGATTGAGTTAAGTAACTGCAAACTTTCACATTTATTTTATTTGTTTAAAAAAAGGGAATAATGAAATATGCTGTTGAATATTCGACAAATTCAATTTCATTTATATTCAGCTCCATAATAATTGATTATTTTTTTAGAGAATATTCTGATTACAGGTATTAACAATGTATGAGCTTGACTCGTGACAAAGATAAGGCAATTGTAGTTAACAATTTATAAGAACACTTTATTTATATTTACCCCCTCCAATTTTATGACTCCAAAATTCGAAGAAAATGATACTTAGGAAGCCATTTCGAATACATTTTTGTAACTATTACAGTTCAATGATCCCAATCTGATGGCAGTTTTGTGATTATTTTTCCCAAAATGATGAGCGTAAGTCACCATACATCCGTAGATCATAACGCTGTCTTCTCCATTCTTGAAGGAATTCTTCACCTACCCTTCACCATGCACAGGTCGCACCAGGTGTGTTAAGCACTTAAAATGTTAAATTAACATCAGGTAACTTTGAAAACTATTTTCAAATATTTTATACATATATTGATACTTCTTTTGTAATAAATATAAGTTAATTAACACGTGAAGTTAGATTTCTCAGCCCCCTAATTTTGGACCAATCCTTTTCTGTAAAAGTTTTTGTTTAAGATTCCGTGAACATCATTTTTTCTTTGGAGAGTAATGACCTCTTCCTGGATTTGCAATCATTGAGTTCAGTTTTAGCAAGTATTCTAGAGATTTCGGATGAGATTTTGCTTTCTTGACACCAATGATAAATCAGCAGCTATCTGAGATTATTTTTGTTTGCAATCTTTTTAAGCATTTCCTTTCAGCAATCAGTCCATTCTGAATGTAATGATTCTTACTCTTCGTATTCGTTAATAATATAAATGTAAGTTAGAAATTTCAAGATATTTGATATTATATATTGAACATTCAAAAGCTTTTGCATCTTCTGTTTGTCTTTTGTTTTGCTCTATTAAAAACTGTATTTTTAAAAGCTGTCCTTAACTAAGTTAACTAATTTTAGTATTTAGAAAAATTTGAAACGATGCACTGTAGGATTTAGCTCACATTAAAATAACTTGAGTGTATATATGGAAATTATAAGTATCGAGCAAAAATAAATATTCCCCTCAAGAAAACGAACATTTCCCATTAGCGTAATTTAGTATTTTACTGACTGAAGAACTCAATGACATTTGCTTACTCTATTGTCTAAACTAGAGCTTAATGTTGTAATGTACGAATTATGGAATTTCAAGCAACACACTTTCTGAGTTAATGTAAAATAATAGGACTACTTAATACTTATCCTCATGGTTAATTTAATCCTAGAAGAAAGTGAAATGACTATAATCATACACTTAATTTTAAGATTATTAAGTTAAGGTTTATAGCGGGAAAACATTTTCTTAGTTGAAAAAATCTATGTTAAGTTTCATGTAATGTTATAAATATGTATTATTATGTACATCTATATTTTAAATCATAAATGAGAGTGTGCAATGTCAGAGAATTCTGCTTTTCTATATCTGCTTCGTTTGTATATTTTATATCGACTACTTCCATTTTACGATCATTAATAAAACGTTTTTGTGTTTTTCTCTTTTACTTTAAAAAAATACAGAGCTCCAAGGAGCTTGAATAGTAAATAAAAATATTGTTTTATCCTTTTTATAATAATAATTGCGATTTTCTAATGTAGTTGAGAAAATTATTAAATCTTGCATTATCAACCCCTTTCTTTTGGTAATTTAATGCAAAATTTTTTTGATGCAGCATGTTTCCAGGTGGTTGTGTTTCTTCTCGTTATGTGGGGTAGACTATTATAAAAATTTAGACTAAGCAAATTATGAAATGTGAAGTTAATTTATACCTACGAAAAGAAAAAAAAAATTAGCTAATTAGAAAAAAGTATTGATCAAATACGGTATCTGCTCTTTTTGTTGCTATTCAAAATGCAATTGTCATATTTTTCTTTCCTTATTGATTGTATGTTCATTTATAAACACTATATTTCCATGAAGGTCTCATACGATTATCAAAATCAAAATATGGAATGATATAACTATAAACAAATAAATGTTATGTAATTAATTTAGTTCTCTAACGCTGATTTTTATAATCAAAATGAAATACAGGACTTTTAATTTTCCGTTTAATTAGCAATCGTAATCAAGTTTTAATTAAAAAAATATTAATTTATTTAGATATAACATTTCTCTTAGAAAATGCAGGTTTAAAAATTAAGAGTGAAAAACAGATAAAAATTAATTACTCATCAGTTCAAGCTCAATCAAAAGCATCTTATATTAAAATTTCCTTTTAAGTGTTTAGAATACATGATAGATAATATTAAGATCACACAGTAGTGCCATGTTGAAAATAAGAATACAAAGAAATCCAAAATAATTTTCTTAAAAAAATTAAATATAGATTCCAGTTTTTACTAAAAATAATATAGATTTGTGATTTTAGAAAACTCATTTGATTACAAACTCATTTATTTAGATAATTTCTTAAGAAAATTTCATTAATAAAGTGTATGACTGGGTGTATTTCCAAACAAAATGATTACATGAAAATGATTTCAGAATGTATAAGAGAGATGTTCGTGCAACACTAGAGAAACTTTTCTTACAAATCTAGCAACTTAAGGAAAACTTTTAAGAAAATACAAAAAAAAATCTTCAAGAAAATTAATAATCGTTTTTCTTTTACATGTATACATTTACATCATTTTATTACACATTTTAATTTCTATATTTGTTACAGAACTGTTAACTACGCTGATGTTTGAAACCGAATTTTATTTAACAACATTCAATTCATATTTTCAACATTTAATTTTTTTTTCAATATGAGCTGAAAATAGATTATTTTCTGTCTAAACTTTCGCTTTTAAGCATCATAGTGTGAAAAGAAATTATGCTTTACTGCAATTCAGATGAATTGCTATAAAGCATAATTTCTTATTTCTGTAAGAATGTTTCCATTTTTCCTTGTCACCTCGGTAATGATGGTGAGGGTCGTGAACTCTTCTCCAGCGTTGTTTCCGTCTATCGTGGTTTCGATTTCTGAAGACACTAAGACCCATTGTGTATAAGGTTTGATGCATATTAAATCTATGAATGCTCAAAGTCTTTCCATTAGAATAGAGTAAAAATGTGGAAAGAGAGCTACCAAATGTCATGTCATTCTCGTTTCTCGACCGAGGTTTAAAATTACGTAATCTGTCACCAATATCCCTTGTGTTGTTTCTAACAATAGTATGATAATAAAATCAATCAAACATTAATTATAATAACAAAGAAGGTCTTTTTTTACTTAAAAAAAGTTTATACTTGACGTATTCATAAAAACCAAAAGAAAATTATAATAGAAACTCAAAATAACCCAGTAAAAATTAATAGGAAATAATATAATAAAAGAACATTAAAATTACAGAAACAAATTTTGAAAAACTTCTTCTAAAAAGAAAGATAAATAATTGTGTTTAAACGTAACGATATATATATATATATATATATATATATATATATATATACATATCGTATTCAAGAAGAATTTCAATAATGTATTTTATTATTATTAATCTTTTTAAAAATAAACTATGTACAAAAATCATCTTTAAGCACATCAGAACTTCTTTTAAGAAATATTAGCTATTTCAGCACAACAATTTGAGTTCAGCAATCAACTTTTTAAGCAATTAATTTGTTTTTTTCAATCTAAGCACTAAAAAAATTTTAATGCATTAAAATTTGCGAATATTTATAAATATAACTTATATTTAAAATAAACTGGACATTTTATCAAAAATATGTAAACTCAATTCTGCAAGAAAAATCACTTGAAAAATAAAGGTATGTTAGTAAAATACGATTTACATATCTCAATAACTTATAACCATAAACGCAGAGAGAAAAGTTTCTTTGCCTCTTTTCCTGTGACGAATTGTTTTAGTTTTTCTTTCATTAACTAGAAAACACTTTTGCGGAATTCCTGACCCCCTCCGGAAAATTAAAATGGCAAGCCCTCCTTCATCGAAATTCCAGCATATCCCGCAGAAACCGAAAGTCCGATGATCTAATTGCTCATCCCGACGGTTTCGGAAATTGTTCGAGAACATCGCTCCAAACATTTCGATTGTGCTCAGCAGCCTTTGGAGTATTTCATGACTTCACTTCATTAGCACACAATCAGCGCAAGCAGCAATTTCCCGCTGTGCTGATAAAGGGTAGATGTGAACATGAGAGATAAAAGTTCTTTTAATTTCCGGGGAGAGATAAGTACTGCATACTGCACTCAGATGTCTTTCGAAGTTAAATCTAGCATTATTGCTAAATTTTCTCAGATGGTTATTTACCACTTTTGTTTTGTGTCATCTGTATCAGCATGTTGATTATATATATATATATATATATATATATATAATCAATTAAAATTATAAAATGTAACATAATGAATAAGGAAAATATTTTAATACAAAATCTAAGCAAGTGAAAGTAAACATTTATAGAAAAATGATTAATTAGTTGAATAAAAATTGAGTAACTAACCAAACAAAATACACATATTTAGACTGGGGACTGAATTGTCGCGTTAAACATGTTCTATGGTATCAACCCCTCTCCCTATGCATTTTGATGGGAAAATTGGATCACTCCAAAATATAAATTACAAAATATTACGCAAATAAAACCCAGGAAAACAAGAGACTAGGTACCCCCATTGCAAAAATTTAAAGCAAAGCAAAAAATGTTTCATTAAAAAAAATTTGGATAATTTTTTTAAAATTTAAAGCAAAAAAATACTTAATTTCTAACTTGTAAGCAGAATGAAATCCATTTAAAACTGATTTCAAATTGCAATTCAAAACTAAAAATACCATGCATCCTATGATGTATATATATGCAAGTAATTACGATTTACACTGCTAAAGGATATGCAACCTTTTAAATAAGAAGTTCAAAACTTTTGTGTTGTTAACAATCATGATGAGAACATCAGTAGTTATTAATTAGGTATAGGAAAAAATAATTTAGAAAATATTTAATAAACATATCAACATTAAAACAGTTAATCTGAAATAAAACTCATAGTTTTTAGTTTAGTTATTATTAATGTCACACTAGAAGCAACGGAAGGGCAATTGGCGATGGACCTCGGAATTTTGAACGTCGATCAAGTAAAGAAGATGGAATCCTCTTTCCTAACTTCCACATCACGTCAATGGGAGGACTTTGGACCCCGAGAGATTTAACATGCATCATGGCGGACCTTTAGCTGCCAAGAAATGAACTCGCGACTGAACAAAAACCACTGGCCATGAATCCGAAGCCATGACCACTAGGTTACAGCGGCCACTGAAATTCCATACATGAACTCTACGAAATACAATAACTGACTTTTAGTTGAATTTAGTTTAGTGAGTTGTTTAGTTTAGATTCATGAAAATTATGAATAATTTAATTGAATGTAAATGTAAGCTATGTAAATATTCAGGAATTCTTCACAGCTGGACCAGCAACTATCTGCCTTTGTAATCCAAAGCAAATATATATATATATGGGGAAAGTGTAAATGGCAAAATTGCGTTGTCTTAGTTGTTTCAAGCATTCTCATCAGGGGTAAAATTGTCTAGATGTTTAAAAAAAGCCACATTTATGACTAACCAAGAAAAGTGAAGTGCAAGATTATAGAGAGAGTATTTTTCTAGTAACATTCTAAAAACATAATACAAAGCTTATACAACAATATTCGAACATAAACGTATTTGAATTTAAAAAATTATTATTCGAGTGAATAAGAAAAGGAGTAAATACATATCATTAGATAAAAATCATGTCTCTCAATAAAAATAAATTCATGTTTTGAATCAAACAGAAATAAATGTATCAGTTAAATTTCCTGAAATGATGCATAGCTCTCATGTTCAAAGTTTGGTATTCCAATTGGAAATAGAATTCTAAGATCCCTTTTAAATATGCTTACTAACAATGCAGTTCTAAAATACCTATTACAGCCTTTGATATGAACTAGATTTCGAAAGTTTTTGTTTTTTGCGCTGCTAAAATATTGATGAGGAAATATTTGACTTTTCATAAAATTACTAGTGATTGTAGGGTTTTAAAGAAGACCCAGTCGTTACTCTTAATTTTGAAAGATAACGGGAATAATAAATAGAAAGAGCGTAAAAGTTCATTATTTCCATATAACTTTCTTAGATTGTAAAATGCAGAGAAGCAAACTTTATTATTTTTCAGATGTGCTGAATATTTATTTTAACAATTTCTTATGAATAAGTAATTATTTTTACTGAGTAGATTGTTGAATGAATTTAGATGAATTTACATTAAAATTATTATTATATTGACAATTTATGATAACAAATAATTTTTATTCGCAAATATATATCTCATTCATTAACTCATATTGCGTAATGGATTACATAAAAAGTTTTTTTTCATTTAATATTTTTAATGAAATTTCTTATTCTTAATGATCTTGAATATTTTAAGAAATTCCTATAATTGTTAGAATATTTTAAAAACTTCTTTACGATTGCTATATGAATATAAATTGGCTTAATGAATAACATAGTTTAAGATAAAGAAACCAATATTGTTCTACATTTACCTAAATTTTCTATTTTAAATATAATTTCTGGAACAAAATAATTTTTAAAACGCTAAAAATTAATAAGTTGTTGTATACTTTTTATATATTAATACGATTAAAATTTTCGATGCTTTTTTTTATTATTTATCTTCATTAATAGGTGTAGAGTTTAGGATAAATGGGCAAAAAATGTCGTAAAATTGACAAATAAAAGAATGTTTGTTACAGTAAATCACTTACTTAGCTTCTCCAAAAGGCCTTATCGAAAACCTAAAGATTCCATCTGTTTTGTACGAATTTCGTCTATTATGAAATGATTCGTTTCACTGCTTTAGCAATGTGAAATGACACGTCAAAGAAGAAATATATAAGCAGCTGTCAGAAAACTATGGAAAACGCAAACATATGACAAGGTCACTAGAATGTGAACAATGCATTGTTATACCTCAATCATATTAGAGTATTAAAGGTTATTTTAGTGAAATTGGATTAAGTAAAAAAGAGTGACACGAGGATTATACTAATATTAGAAATAAGATACATTTAACTATTAAAACTTCTATTTTATTGCCGATAAATTCTTACTGATAAAAATATTCATATTTGGTGAAATATATTTTTGGTTTCGATTTCTGAAGTAAATTATTAATGATTCAACTAGTTCAGTTTCAAATGAAAAGATTGCTACCTCGAAAATTAATAAACAATACAATTTAAAAGTCTTTTATATCCAACGTATGACTGTATGTTTTGTTTGAATTTGAAAAAAAAAATGTTAATTTTTTGTTCCTTCTGATTTATAATCTCTGATATTAACAACGCAATAATATCAATTACTGTGAATAAGAATCAAACAACGATAATTCTTTCTTCAAAGGACATATTTTTCAGAATAAATTTGAGATACATAGGCACGTTATTTTTTTTTAAATAATTTAATATATTGACTTAAAATTGTATGCTTCACTACGAAACATTAGAGTTTTCATTATTTTGCATTACATGCTGGAACGGTATTGCTTAAATTTATTTGTTATATTTCAAATAGTGTTGGCAGCTAAAGTGTATTAAATATTTTTGTTAGAAGTTTTATATAATTATATCCCCTTGATGAACTGTTTTAATGCTCTTAAAATTTACGAGTTTAATAGCTTATTATTTATTTTTTACGAATAATTGGAGTTTCTGTAATTCAAAAAGTATGATTTATCAAGTAATTAATTTACAAAAAAAATAAGTGTTTTTCTCCATATTATTGACTTCTGAGAAATGCTTATTATTTTGTTTTAAAATTTATATCAAGGAACAATAAAGAGTTTTCGATTACAATACAAAAACATGTTATTAATAATTTTAAAAATAAAATCTCTCTAACGCCACTGTCCTAGAAAATTTCGAATTCCGCGTCAAAAATGAAATGTTTAAAATCGTATTTTTAGCAAAAAAGTAATATTTATAATACAAGATGTGTCGTACTGAAAAATTTAAAATGGAGTTGATAGAATGATTTTAAAAAATATTTTGTTGAAGTTTCCTGTATAACGATTGCTGAAATAAAGATTTTTCTCTACTTTTATTTAAATTTTGAGTAAGTATTTCTCTCTTGTAAAATATTCCTTTAATAGTTGTTTAATTGCTTAATTATTGACCCAGTAAGAGACTGTATGTATCTACTAAAGATAGAAAGGGCTGAATATAATTTGGAAAATATTCGTTTAAAATGAAGAAAAAGAAAATGAGTGAAATAATTTTTAGTTGAAAAATGTTTAACCTGAATAATATAGAAATAAATTGAAGACAATTTATTTTCATCAAAAGGTGTTAAGTGTACTTTTAAAGTTGTAGCAGGTCTAATTCATGTTCAAAAAATGAGCCTCAAATTCCTCACAGGTAGAGTATGGAATTTGGGACAGTTGTACGCAAGCCCATGTGTCGGCTTCGTTACTTAACCCAGACTAAAAATTATAAGAACGGTCGCCAATAACTCCAGTGCAACTTCAAAACAGAATTTAGTAAACAATCATTTGATAAGTATACGAAATTATTCGAAAGATACGATTCACAATATTTTCTTTTCACCTTAAAATATGCTGCTAGGAAATATTATGATGTAAAAATTATTTTCAGACTGAAAGTTGGCCCAATTTTTTGAATAAAGGATAACATGTATAAATTTTTGTACAACAATTATACCAGAAATATACGCGATATCATGGGCTTCAAATATTAGACTGGAAAAGTATTGATTCTCCATTTGTATAATTTATATGTAACTCAGGGATATAAAAGGACACTCCAAGTCTTATATAAATACCTGGGTCACTTGAGCATAATTAATAATAAAATATGTTCAAGAAAAATGTATCCAAATTTTCTCACAATTATTTCAAAATTTAATTTATTCAACCCATTTTTTTATTTTTTTAAAATAATTCAGCATGTGGTATAGATCAACAGATATACTATTAGATTATAAATTAAACAACTGATAGGAATGTTATTTCCCTTAAAATATTTGAGAGAAATTCTTTTAACTTCAATTTATTTTATAAATAATGGGATGTCTATAGCACAGTTTTACTGTACAGCTTTACACATTTTGCTAGTTTTTTTTTTTTTTTTTGTTCATCAACATGTGCAAAGTCGATACATCTGTCTTTAAATTATTAACATATTGCTCAAAATTTTAACTGTCATACTAACAAAAACAGAGTCCATCTATTGTATTTATATTTAATTTCCCATAGTATTATTTTTAATATTTTTAAAAATTACTGAAATGTACGTAATGTAAGAATATATTTTCGTGACACAAGAATTAACAAATGGCAAACATGTTCATATAATTCAACAAAAATATAAATCCTCTTAAAATTTAAGTGTATATATTGATTTTTACATAACATAAATTCTTGAAAAAAAGTGTAATTATTGGTTTTTTTTGCTATTTATTTTATTTTTTCGATATTTTCTGTTGACAAAATTTAAAGGAATATTTTATTTTTATTTAACAGACGTAGATGAATGACTAATTCTTTAAATTTTAAAAGTACGATTCTCAAGATATTTCTATCTTTATTAAATATATACTAATTTATATACTTGAAATTTGTTGTTATTACATCACATCGTAAATTTTAATAAGCACTTTTAAAGAGGGTATGAAAAAGCCACAATTGGATCATTTTCATTTCCGTCAGACAATTAATAATTTAATCAACACCATATTCATGATTTATAAAAAAAATTAAAAATAAACATTTTATTGCTTAAATGTTTATTGTATTTTTGCTTACTGAATTCAAGGGTATTATTCACATATGTATGAAATACGAAACCTGAATACTTCTAAATTTTTGTAATTAGCATTACAAATGAAAAAGAAAAAAATATATTTGATTTTTCTAACCATAACACGCAGTTTATTTCTCTCAGAATTACCGTGGTGAATACCATAATATTATATAATATATCCATTCAGTCATTAATGTTAAACACTGTATCATGTGGAAGGTATATTCCATCACTTAAAACTCGCCAAAAGTATGAGTGTCTAGTAAAAATGCAATACCCGCAAACAGCTACTGGAGATAAAGTTGTGTTGTTGTCCCACTATTTTACAAAATATTTCCTGCCACGAAACATGTCTCATGAAATGTTTTCACTGAAGTTCTTTAGATTTATCCAAAGAAGACGACAAAAGAAACGATACCGTCCATTGTTTCGTGATCTTTCTTCCTATTCTTATCGTTTCCGTGACAATCAAGGTAGGAATGAAACTTGAGTTAGAATACAAGGAGAGTACCACAGTAACTCAAGAGAATTACCGTATCGACATTTTTTTCTGATTCTTTTTTCATACTGATTTTCTTTCCTCTTCGCATTAGAGAAATGCAGGGTCATTTAATCGAGGAATACACCAATCGTGAAGCATCTTTGAAAACACAGACTTGCTTCCCATTGCATCTCCTTTTCAGCTTTTTTTTCTTTTTGTCGTGAAAGATATAGATATATTTCATGCTTTCAGAAAAAGAATTTGATTCAGGGAAAACGGAAAAATAGTTTTGCATTTTATGCTTCAGTACTTTTTGGATTTACTTCTGAGTAGCATATCCTAGAATGCTTCTAGAAATAATTTCATCAAGTAGATAAATTTATTTTCGCTTACATACATACATATATATATATGTGTGTGTGTGTGCGTGTATGTGCGTGTGCGTGTATGTGTGTGGGGGGGGGTAGTTTATATATATTTTTACAATTCAAACATAAACATTATCTGGATTGTAAAAATATAACACGAATGTTAGTGTATTGATGTCACACTTAGAAGCAACACGAGGAAGGATTTCATAATTTTGAACTTCGATGAAATGACGAGGATGACATCTGAGCTGGCACCTTCCTCTCCAAATTTCAGCACCACGCTAATAGGGGAACTTAGATTCTCAATGGATTCAATGTGTAATTCTTGTGCTACATGTTGGTTCTTTCTCGACATCATGAGTGCAGCTCATGCTTCGAAAAATCTACACCAAACACGAAAGCGCGACCCTGGCCACTAAGCTACCATGACCATATCTAAATATCAAACATCATTCAGTGATACAGGATTGAAGAGTTGCCTTTTTCTCAATGGATTTGAAACCCTATATAAGTAATTAACGATTATTATACGTATCGATGTGATTAAATGATTTTTTGATTAATTCAGAAATACTCAAAACTGAATACCCAGACGTACTCATTTTGAAATGAGTATGTTTGTATCAGATTTGAATATATATATATCTTTATCGAATGTAAAACATTGCATGTATTCAAAACTGAAAAAAATGACAAATCAACGCTCTCAAAAATTATTACAGATATAAGGACTACAAAGTTCCTTTTATATACTGGCTACGTATTTTAAAAATTGGGGCTCAAAAACAAATATGGTTCGCTTGAATATTTCGTTTTTAACCACGTTACATGTGCAAGAGCACACGAATATTAATTGAAAACGTACTACGATTCTATTTTGAGTACGATTCAGTGTTTCTAACATTTTTTATATTATTGAAAGCATCCTAATCTAACGGATTTGCTAATATTTTTTAAAAAAATGCTTCCTTAATTTTTACTAATAATTTTATTTGGTTGGATCTGAGTCTAGCGTACTTCTTGGCGATTGGGTAAAAATAAAATATTCTGGTAATGTTGATGTATAACATTACAAATTTTCAAACTTGAATGAATGATTAATACAAAAATACTAATTGTTTTTAAAACATTGCATATTTGAAAGATTGTATTGAAGAAATGTTCAGATTGATACTATTACGTTTCAAGAATTGTTATTGATCAATTTAGAAAATGAATTTCGTATGAGTAATTATTGGTGTATTGCAAACTATCCATAATATTACATTGTAATTGTATCCTTAGAAACTTCTTGACTTTAATTTGTACACATCAATGTTCAAGTTGTTTTGATACATGTGAATATATGTGTATTATGCTGAGAATATTTTTAGAATAACGTTTTGGTACTCAAAAGTAAGAAATAATACAACCAGAATAAAATGTTGACAAAAATAGCTTATATTCCAGATTATTCTGTAATGAATTGAAGTAAATTTCGGATGCTTTATGACAGGAGTATGATATTTCAGAATATATATATATATTTTAAAAGAAAATGGATTTAATTGAAACACATATTTAATGTGTATTTTGGAACAAATTTTCATAATCTAATCAGGTATCCTTCCTGTTATGACTCAAATACTGTTCTTCATTTTATAAGTAATTGTCTTGTGTTTCATCACTATTGTCTCACATTTTTTAGGTTAGATGTTTTAAACTCATATGACTTAAGGTTAGGAACCACTACTTGTTTGTGTTGTAATTCGAAATTTGGTTTCAACACAGACATTTCATATCTAGGGTTTTTTTATAATTTGGGCCAAAAATGTTGCAAAAATTTAAATAAATATTTGGTGCTGTATATTCAGACTTTATTCTATGCATGAACTCCAACATTCATGTACACAGAATAAATAAAACAATTTATTTTGTATTCGATACATGACACAAACTCTTTAGTTATGAATAATACATTAAATTATAAAAACGATTATAAATGTTCACCATAGAACAAGGCCGAGCATATTATCTAGCCCTTTTATTTGTTGATATTTGTATTTTTATTTACATAATTCACCACTTTATTCATGCACTTCTTAAAATTTACCTTTTTTAAAAATATACAAAGTAAAACCAAGGTTCTGGTGTTGGCTGGAAGAAACAAGAATCACATTTACACGTCAAGGCAATGTAACAGATTATTAATCAGTACTTAAGATTTATAGAACGTAAAATTTTCTATTACCTCAAAATTCTGTTTTTTACCCCCATCTGTATCATTTCTGTTCAAATATAATTTTAAAATTTAATATTTTATGCATGTTTTTAAAAATTAGATTATCACTAATATAAGTTTTGGGATGTGTCTTGTTATTCACAGTAATCATAACGTTTTCTGCACTTCATTTTACATTAAAACATATAAGTAAAAATTTCATTTGATTAACAAATATTACTTTGAGAAAAAAAAAAATGCTAACTATTATTAAATTTGAAATTGTATATAGAATTTACATATTCCCATATGTTTTTCTTAAATACTGTTGATTCCTCTCTGAAATTTTATAATCAACTTATGATTAAATTAATTTTGTTTGCAAAACACATTTGAAAAAAACTTTAATTCAAGGTACAAAATTGCACCTTTTTAAATCATAAATCGTTACATATCTGTTGTAAGCATAATTATGTTTCTTGATTATAAGAGAAAATATTTTAATCCAATATTGTTTTATTTTTGAAACAGAATCAGCCAGATAAATATAAATTGTATATATATATGAAATATACTATAATTCTGAAGAGCTTAGTTACACTTTAACTATTCACATGTATTTTTCAGAGGGTTTAGAATAATTACAATACTAGAATAAATATTAGGGCCTTTTTTTAACATGTTAGAATCTACCAATGATCTAATGATATGTAACAATATTATAAATGAAACACATTAATAAATTTCAATACTTTTTATTATTCAATATATTCCAAAATTTCTGTACAATATGCGACATTATGTATAAAAATAAATGTACTTACAAACTACATGCATATTGGATATTTTGTCTTAATAATGAACTCATCCATATTGCTTAAATTATATTTGTTATTGTAGATTACGAAATGCAGAAAGGCTATGCTTTCATATGACCATATTGCTTTGTTTTAATTAAAAACACTTGGAAAATTTCTAAAAAAATTCTTTATAAATTGAAATTTTTATATTCATGAGGAAACAAGCTCAGTTCAAGTAAATTTTAATTCACTAACATCATTTAAAAATGTCACATGTGTTTAGTAAGAAAACTTTAAAATTCCTTTTATAACAAATATTTTGAAATCTAAGTGTGTCCAAGTTCATCATTCCAAGCAGCAAGAATGGATGGTTTATAAGAGAAAATGCTATGTAGAAGGGATGGTTTAACAGACCAAACAAAAATTCTTCCACGTAATAGTTTATACCAAAATGGTACAGAATATTCTAAAAATATACCTGTATTAATTGGTTGAATAGATGATATGCCTCTCTTTCGAAAAATTAAAGAATTGTCTACATAAAAACGATGCATAAATAACATATTTATTTGGAACAACACTGTTTGAAAAAAGCATTTTCACTTATATTTAGTAACCTGACGAAATGTTGTTGATTTGAAAGAAGTAAAAAAATCTGTTTGTTTACCTTTACATATTAGAACTTCGTATATTTCAAATGATACCCATTGTACGCTATATTAAAACATAAGCTATTTTGTATGAATGGGGATGGAGTTGAACTATAGTATGGAATAGATAGCAGTGTTTATAAGTGATTTTTTAAAACGACATGCCTTCTTCATCTGTAGAAATTAAAAAAATATACTTTTGTTTTAATATTCTTGTGTTCAATATTTTTATATATCAATATCTTATTGTGTTTTATTTTTAAATTCCTGATATGTATGTGTATGATATTCAGAATAAACGTTTCAAAAATATGATACGGTGCTATATTTCTGTGTATAGCAAATCATTAATTTTAGGTTTTAACTTTGTTATGATGTGTATTCAAAAGGAAATATATATTATTTGAAAAAAAAAAGGCTGTACACTAAGTTTTTTAAGAAAAATCTAGTATTCATCATAATGTTTCCAAGATGTTTCCAATAGCTTATTATTAAAAGACTGAACTGCAAGTAAAACTCAATTTTCTGCATGTATAGGAAACAAACTATATATTTTAAAAAAACTATATATTGTTTCTTAAAACATATATATAATTCTTAATGTACTGAATTGCTTCTGGAACTACTAGCTCAGAATTCTTACACATTTGTTTTGAAAAGAATTTAACTCTTGAATCGAATCCATTTTCGTTAATTAAATATTTATTAAACCACTCGAATTGAATTAAATTTGAGATATAAGTTCATTTTACAGTTTATGATCACATAACGCTTGCATATTTGTTTCTAAGAATAACAGTTTTGTTATACACAGTAAATGCAAGAATTTTGATTCGAAGTTTTGTAACAAAAACTTCATAAAGTGTATGTTAAATAATACGTAAGATGAAGAAAATGATACTTGAAAATAAGGAAGCGCTTATTTAATTCCCTTAAAATTTAAGTTGATATATATTTTTTGTATTAAAATTCATATTGAATACAGCAGCAGTATTGAAGATAAATTCAAAACACACTCACTTGATTGTTTAATATTCATATTTGATGCAGTAACAAATTCACAAATAAATACATGAGACGCATTTTTCTATTCCGCTCTCATTTTTGATACAGAAATATCTTCAAAAATGAGTGTATGTGAAGTTTCTATTTCAAGTTCGTATTTGTTTCTTAAAATGAGTAAGATAAGTTTCCATTTTTAGTCCATACCTGTTACTAAAAATGAGTACGTGCGAGTCTTAAATTTGAATACGTTGGTATTGGAGCCCTTTTTGAGTATGAGATATATTCAATAGTGAGTACTTTGTACTCGATTTTGAATACCCGGTTGAAGCAGTGTTTGTACTTCGTGTATGAGTGATTATTTGTTTTAAATTGGGTAAATTTAAAAAGTCGCAATATTTAAAAAATATGTTATTAAAATAGTAATATTTTTTAAACACTACTCTATTTTTCACGAATAGAAATGTCATTTTTTGGTATTAGGCACGTCAAATTAATAAGAATATTTAAAAATTATATTTTTTCACTCGATATTTACAGCTCGATTAACATAGTTTATATTTTCATCACCCCAATTCATTTTTATGTAATTTGTTACACTTATGTTGTGCTTAACTATATAAAAACGAAAAAAACACGTTTCAAACGATTTTGAAACGTGTTTTCTTATGCATAAGAACTGTTTCATGGGTATTTGTGCCCAGTTATATACACATAAAATAATGCATAAATATAACGAAATTTACTTACAAATATGAGTTCTCAAGCACAGAGTGGAACCATATGTGAACTATATTGTAATAATGCTTAGGCAGGAAGATGAACAGTTTTGAGGGCGGAAATCATTTCCTTTCCATACGGAATACTCTCATTTCCTCAAGGAATTCTCCTTCTACCTTCCTGCGGATATTTGAATCGGCTTTGTGTGTATTTACATAAAGGTTTTTATTAATAAGCTTCCAACTCTCTACAGCTGTTATTTAAATGAAATATTTGAGGTTTTTTTAAAAAAAAAGCATTGAGCAAGATGAAAGTGCTGTAAATACGATATAGTTTTTTTCACTCTTTCGTAAATTGCAATTTATAACTGAAAATAGAAAATGTTTATTTCGGCAGATGTGTATATCCAGTTTATTCTAAATGTATTTGCTATAATATGGAATTAATTCAACACTATTTCTAGTGATTCCAAAAGTTGTCTTGTGGAATGATAAAGACTGCTTCTATTCACATTCAACTGTTCTTCACACGATTACATCATTTGTTTTAAAACATTTGAAATCGGCTAACCAAATCTGTTTGTTCTTGAGTACCGGTTTTTAAATTCTGAAATACGTCATATGACATTCTTAAGTAAATAAAATAAGATACATATTTTAATCGGATTTAAATGTAAGTAAAAATCAATTTTTAACTGACTAAGTCTCTTGCAATGGATACATACTAAATTTTAACATTTAGTTTCTTTAAAGTTCGATTTACCAAATATAAATTGTAAGAAGAGATGTCTTTTCAAAACTATAGAAGTACAAAATGAAGATTAGTTTATTGTGTCAATAAAAGAAGATTAGTTCAAAGTAAAATTTAATGAATATATGTTTAATTTTCAATTCAGGAGCATATGATCGTATTTACTGCATAAAACCGTATTTGAGTTATCAAAAATAAATCGCCAAAAATAAGAGAAAAAACGAGAAGCAGATGGCACAACATATGTTTTAAATGAATAAAAACATTAAATTAAATGGAAACTTAGCTTTTCTTGATATATTTATTAAATTCATTGCTTCAGGAAAGTATTTATCATTAATTATTTATTTCTATCTTAATTAAAGTAAGAAAAATATTTTTATAAAATCCAGTTACCATAGATGTATCTATATATTACTCAAAACATTCATATAGCAATGTCAGGTATAAATTAATTTTTAAATAACCATATACTAGTCAATTTTACACATTTTTTTTAAAATGTATGTTTAAAATTGATTACGTGTAATTTCCTCTTAATTAACTCTAAAAATACATTTTAAAATATCTTAGTACTTTAAATATCTTTTTTCCCTTTATACAATATTCTTTAAATTTTATCTTTAACACTTTAAGTCAAAACATTTCATGAATTTAAATCTGCAAGATGTTTGTTGTCTCTCTCTCTCTCAATATGCGTATCAAATTATTAAAGAAGTTATTTTTTATTTCATAATTTCATCGATATGAAATTTTTGCATTTATCTTAATCGTTAATGAGGTATTTTAAACTCTTATGACTTTTCGATGTACGTAAATTGGTTTTGATTCACCTTAATATGAAAAAAAATTCTTTATACTACATTTAAATTGATTTTTATCATTCATTTAATTATTTCATTTTGGAAGTGAAGCTATTTTTTAAAACTTAATTAATTTACTTGTTTCAGATGCTTCTTCAAGTAACCATAATAATATTTTCATTCATTTTTATTCCATTTCTTTAGTTCAATTAAAAGTTTGGCATTGAAAATGAATGAAATTAAATGATGGAATTGCATTTTGATAAATATTATAATACTTATTCAGACATAGCGAAACGAAATTATCGCATTTAAAAAAAAGTAAAATTGTTTCGTAAAAATTCTTACAATAATTCTGAATAGAGTTGGATCAATAAGTGTTTATCTTATATTTGAAATTATGTGAAATATGCAAAAATGCTTAAGCTATATTAACGACTATCATATTTGTGGGACAATCCTTTTTTCTACATTTGAAGGAATTTTATTGAATGACAGTAGAAATGAAGCAATATTACAATGCAAAAAATGGAAAAATTCAACAGCTGCTGGAAAATCATTCAAACGTCAACATATAACAATGTTAATAAGATCTACAGAAATCACTTTTGATTTCATTTTAACCACACGAATATACTAACTACTGTTCGTCAAAATTTATAAAATTGAATTTTTTAAGCGGTTTCGCAAAATGGAGCACACTTAATTAGAAATGATACTTAATTTAGCATTTAAAACGGCTAAGCGGGATTAATACAATTTGCCACCTTATATTATATTTATTATTCTGAATAATTTTTTCTACATTGAGTTTCTTAATAAAATTAATATACCTTTGAGACTTGTCTTCTATATTTATGAGCAGAATTTACCGTCAGTTTCCAAGTAATCTTTCCATTTTCTCGACAGGTTTTAATGTCTTTGATAATCACTGATCATAAATACTCATAATTTTTGTTTTAGATCTCCATGTACTCCAGAACCTTACCTACCTTTTTCTATCTATATTACAGATATGAAATGGACATGATCTGTTATCTCTTAAATTTTCAAAAAAAAAATCATTTTTTTAACTATTTTATTTAACATAGAAAATCTTTCTGAATTTGTAAAAGAAATCATGTAAATATAATTCACAATATAACAAAAGCTATTAAAATAAGGCGAGAGGAAATTGGGATTTTAAAATGCTTAGATTTTAACTGCTCAGTGTTGGTTGTCATCTACCTGGCTTAGCCTTTCAATTGTAGCTTAGGTTTTGATTATTATTTTTTTTGTACGAAATATTATCTATAACGTCTAATAATTTTATACATATATCTTTAAATTGCTTTTGTTTCACACATTGATTTGTGAATGTAAGCTTTCAATTTCAGCATTTCGTATTCTGAAGTAAACTTTTATAAATAATTTAAGCTGAAGTAAGTTTCTTACTTTCTAAATTTAAAAGATGAATTCAGTTGATTCTGTAAAAAGACTATATGTTTAATTTCCTAAAAAGGAAGTTTGTGAGTGATAGGCATATTAAAAGCAAATCTGAACAGAATGTGCCAAAAGTCGCTGAAAAACAGTTGCGTCTTGGAAAAAAGGTCTAAATAAATGCTTATACATCATTAATTGAAAATTTTTGTCGTTTTGATGGTTATGGAGGGTATGAAAATACATTACATTTACAAACTTTCATCACTATGCTTCTTGTAGAAAGTATGGTGGAAACAGCTGTTACAGAAAATTGCACTAGAGGTTTTGTATTAATCCAGTGGAATGTGAGAAGTGCAATATACAACGTTCTTTTAGAAACTAAAAACTGTTGAGTAAAATTAAATCATTCCTGAAGTAAACAAGATATTTTGTGTATGCTATGAGAACAATCAGGCAGGGTCATGCCGCAATGACAACTTTTTGCGGTATAGTGGACATTCCTCCAGCATTCACTAAAGTGTCTTATAATAATGCGGTGATTATATTGCGTAAGTGCACCTACGTAAAGAAATCGTGGAAGTACCAATGCTAAGTGCTGTCTTGGAATAGATTCACAAATTCATCAAATTTTAAGGAACATAACTGAAAAGGGTGACTGATGCGGGTGTGTTATCGTTTTATTGTAAGGTATGTGATTCCTGTAATCGAAGAAAACGATCACCTGCTTATAATGTGGAAAACATGACATGGAAAAGAGTTTTGGAAAATCACAGTGGCTCCTAGGGTATGATGGAAACTTATGGATTAGTTAAAAAATTTCAGCATCAAAATGTAACCTTTCTCTCTGAAATATGTTTCTTACATTGTGATGGTAATGCAAAAGTCATTATTTGCTGTTGCATCAAGTTTATACGATGAAGCCAAAATTAGAATGTGTGTAACACATCCACGAAAAATAAGGGCTCGTTTGCGAAAATTAAAGCAAACAAACTCCGAACTCAATGATAGACAGTCAATTAGTAGGGAGGACATGTTATGCGATTTTATTTCCGCATATTATAATAAAAATGTAGTCAGACAAAGTAAAGCGTGCCTTTCACATATGTGAAAAGCTGTTTGGGTGGTGTATTTTCATTTCCGCTCAAATAATAATAAATATTGCATTTTTTTTTTTTATTTTCAGTGCCCAAATTCTTGATGTAAATACTAAAACAATTTATTAAAAGGTTGGAAGAGTGGTTTTAAACATAAGAGCAGATTATCATTGCCATTAATGAATTCCATTAAACTAAAATTCAATGATCTACCTTATTCTAAACTTCTACTTAAGTGTTTAGAGGGAAAAACAAAACACACAATAATGAATTCATAAATTCATTAATATGGAAATTATGCAAAATAATTCGAGATAAAAACCAGCGTATTTATTTCTACATGGTTTCCTCTATTTATGGATCTTTATTGTTACGTATATATCGTATTACATATCATATCGTAAGATTACATAACATTACATATCATATCGTAAGATTACATAACATTACATATCATATCGTAAGATTACATATCATTACATACATACATACACATTACGTATTATGTATCTTAATAAGTTTTATCGTAGAGGTGGTATTATTGCATCGTAGAGGAGATAAGATATTTTAAATATTATTTTACTTATAATTTATTTCATATCTTTTTTAGGCTAGACAACAACAAAGGTTGGCATTTATTCGCCGTGCCAGCCTTAATCCGAAGGGTTTATCAATCCTATCGCTGTTGTAGCCAAAATAAAAAGTATTGAAATATTAATTAAAACTTGTCGCAAATGTCTAAATAGTTATTGTATTGTTAGGCGAGTAAGAACAATACTCATATGCTTGAGGAAAATATTAAAATGTAATATTTCTAGATAATTAACAAGGTACATTTGTACTATGAAGCAAAACAAAAAAAAAGTTAATATTTATTTCAAATGATTGTGATATAATATACTAATTATTTTATATACAACAGTTATACATTTTTAACTTTATTTTATAAATACACCAAATTCTAGATCAAGCAAAGGAATTCATTATCTTGTGTGTTTTTATTAATCGTAAATTAATGGCTTAATATTTTATTTTAATAATGTTTATTTAATGTTAGGAAAAATCATGATTTGTTAACCATAGTACACATTTTTTATACCGTAAATATCAATGTGAAATGATCGATTTCTGAACTTTATGGGATATAGAGCAACAAAGGGTATTATCCCCGTATACTTAAAATACCCAATAATGTAATTAAAATGGGAATATTACTTCAATTCGTATCTATTTAAGTGTATCATATTTTTGTTAGAAGTATAAGAATTAATTTCCTACAATATGTTACACAAAAATGATATGATTTCTAGACATGATAAGTTAAAAACGTCAATATATGTTAGTCATCACTGGCATATATATATATACATAATATACGTAACGAGATGTAAAATATATGAATCTGCGGATAGATAGGGATGTTACGGAGATAGCGGATTGACTGATATGGCCTGTCGTGAATGTATACCGTTGTATAAGATATCTTTTGAATTCTTCGCTTTGTCATTTTCGCCTCACAATTCCTTTAATGACTGTGCAACTTCTTTCAATGAATATAAAGACTTTTTATTGGAATATTATGGCTACTAAAATTAAATTCAGGCCGTAATGTGCTTACAAAGTCATGCATTAACGAATTAATGGAAACTTAGCCATGATATTTGAATTAATAAATTAATAGATACTTATTGACTTCAAACACTTCACTTTTAATTAACGTTTCGTAATTATTTCGAGGAACAAAACAACATATTGTAAAGTTAAATTTTATGTGTGATATCAATTTTTTCAGAACGTCATATTTTGCATTACGCTCAAGATATTTTCAAACACATTCAATGGTATCTAATAAAACTTTTGCAGTAGATTCTGACCAGAGTAGAATGAAGCGGTTTTATATTACATGTATATGATGAGAGTTATTTAATTGAAAATCAAATTTTAAGCTTTTGTAATTTTTTAAGCTTTTGAATCATTGTTTCTTACTTCATCATTTTGAAGATCACTTATGATAAGAAAAAAAAATTCAATCTTATACTAGTAACTTTTCTAAAAAGTTGCGGGGATGCATATTTCTTCAAAAGGAAATCCAGAATTTCTGATTACAATACATCCAATTAAAAATTCACTTTAATTCCAAAATTGTCCACTGAATACGTTTTAATAAAAATATGTTCATTTATTTCCCACAAACTTACAGTCCGAGAAGCAATTCGAAGAAAATAAAGCGCTTTAAAAATGCATTTGATTTTGCCACATTTTTGGCATTTTAAAAGTACTGTGAACCCTGAAAGGATGATCAGAAAAATAATATGATTCCAAAAATTATATATTGCTTGTAAGCTTTCAATGTAATAAGATGAAATTGACGTTCTTTTTCCAATTAATGTCGGGAAGTCTATTGCATTATTATATAAAGTGAGGTAATTTTTATCTTTTTGCGCTCTACGGATGCATTTCTATGGCCGTGGTAGCCATGTGGGCATGGTCGCAGACTCACGGGAGGAAGTTTTGTTTGTTTCGGGGGTTCGAGTATTGATGCCTATAAAGACCCGTCGTCTGGCTGGGATTAATGTATATTAAATTTCCCTAGCCCTAACGGTCTCCCGTTGAGATGGTGTTGAAGTTAAGAGATGCGGTGTAAGCTCAGGTGTTGTCCTCATTAGACCGAGGTTCAAAATTACGAAGGCCGTCGCCAATAGCATTCGTGTTGCTAGTGCGACACTAATAAAACAAAACCAAAACAAATGAGTCGATAGCTTATATATTGGTCAAATGGTTATCTTACTTGAATTTACAGTATTTGAAATTTTTTCCCCGAACCTACATTTAATTATAATAGTTGCACACTTAATATGGATCTCTGGTTAACTCAAAAAAATGGCTTTATCTCTAAAATATTGAAAAATCGTATTTCACTGACCAACAAAACGTTATTTTGACTACATTCTCTAATGAGGTACTTTTCTATCCAGAAAAATAAATCTTCATATTTATAACACTCATTTGGTTGGTCTTAATGAAAGACTCAGAAAAATAGTCTCGAACTTAACATAGAGAATACAAAATTGAAATTTTTGAGAGAAATGATGAGAAAAGTTTTCTCAGTACGACAGCTGCTGAGCACAGCACAACGGACCAAAGGGCGACAGCTATCATGGTTTACTCTTGCCAGATGTCTGCATAAATGTGACCTATTTGTCCGTCGTCCTGAATGATGCATACCATTAGAAGCAGCCGATAGGTGGCATCTTTGTTTACATTAGAGTCAAGAACACAGAGACTGGATTCATTCATTTAAGCCTGAGCAACGATCCTCAGCTCCTTTTTTTATAAAGGTAGAAACTAACATGGTTTCTTCGATGTAACATGAAGTAAACAGACTGTTTGGGTGGTCCAGTGCTTGTGTGGAGAGGTACTATATTGAATGGACGAGCGAAGCTCCATATATTAGGCAGTGGCTGTTTGCCGAAGATCGTTATTTCGATGAGACTATCCTCCTGCAAGTGAGTTTGTTCTTAGGTGCCATTGGTTTAGAATTCAATTTTTTGAACGACAATGTAAGTTCACATTGGACATCTAATACTGAAAAGTTTATAGACAGTGAGAATATCTGCCGATTGAATTGACCATCATGATCCCCTGATTTAAGTGAAATCGAACATGTGTGAAATGCATTGGGTAGACACCTGGTAGCAAGAGTGTTTCCTTTGGTGAAAATAGAAAGATTAAAATGATGCTCTCCTTGATGGCTGGCAAATCATACCTCAAATCGAATCGATAACTTGTTTTTGGAGAATGAACAGAGGGTGTCAAGCTCTTTTGCAGTTATAGGTAGTCATAACTTTTCTTCTTTTGGATTCTGGTGTGTTCTTCATCTTCATGATCAGGTAATGTTTCTCACTCATGAAATTCTGTCAATAAAGACTTTTTCTGCCTTGTTCCATAATAATATCATTTTAAAATTCTTTATTTAGCTACTATACTTTCATCAACCTTTAAATGCTACATTGTGCTTCTTTAGGGTAAATTTTATGCCAATCACCTGATTATTTTCGTAAATACGGCATAATATGAAAAATGAATTAAGTTTCACCGGCTATTGCATATACGTTTATTTTTTGTGTTTTGCAAGGAAATGATTATTCTAAAAAATATACAAAAACTAGCCTTTTTCTTGCAAAACACCAAAAATAAACATATTTTTTTTTTAAAAAACTTACAATGAAAACTTTCAAATATATGCAGAGAAAAATTAGTTTTACTTTATCAAAAATAAGTATCACTTAGAAAAAAAAAACAATTTTAAATAAAAATTGTTTTTCAAATTTTAAGCTAGTTATGAAAGATAAATAATAAAATTTCTCTTCGCTGAGTTTCTAGTGGTAGAAAATTTAATTTAGAAATATCAATATTTTATAAATTATTTTAAGCTATTTTCTCATACTACAGAAATACCCAATTTCTTAAAAAATTTACATAAAACTGTAGGTATTTAAAAACATATATTTCTTGCTAAAATATTTTTATATTAAGTTTTTGAAACGTATCAGACGCTTACAAATTAAACACCTTTACGTTTGATTAATAATTCAAATAATCCATGCTCGAATAAGAATAGAAATAAATCAAAAAGTTTCAAAATTTAATGTAATATATATATATATATATAGCATTTTATGTTCATCTTTTTAGGGCTTTTCTTAAAATTAAAAGTCTCTCTTTCCAATTGCTCATTACTACCACTTACATATTCATTTAGTAATTAAAAAAAATCTTTACAATTAAAACTTTAATGCTCATAATACATTGAAAATTCAAACATAATTCTTTTGTTATAGTTTTTATTGATCATTTTCTAAAATTTTTATACTTCTTTTTTTCATATTAACTAATTTAAAATCTTCTACTCGGATATTTTCTATTTTATAATATATACAGTTTTATTATTTTTTTACATAAATTTGACTGTAATGTTCATGTATTATATATACAGGGAAATCATCGGTCTTTTAAAATGGAGAGAATATATGAATTTCAGAATTTGAGAGATGCGAAACCAATTTTTTTTTCTTCTCTCATAAAGAATTTTATATCTTAGAATGTAATTTGAATTATCTAACGGCTATATAAGATGTATAATTATACTTATCTGCTTTCGAAGAAATAGTTTAAACTTGGAAAGATCTCTATTAAAACAAACATGTATGAAATTCAGGTTTGAAGATAAATGAAAAATATACACTTTCGAAAAATGGCTCGAAATATATGTATTCAAAAATTCCAATATACTTTCAAAATGTGTTTTCAGATACAAATCATTGCTCTGAAATACACCATGACATATTTTTGTTGTATTTCTTTTTTGTTCCAGTAAAAAAGTAACGAGACAAATTTTCCATTGTTTCTCAGTCTATGAATTTAGTATTTCTCTAGTTTCTGTCTTAGTAAAAGTAAGGATGAAGACAGAATATCAACGTTGATTTAAATCCGTATTTGACATTTTATAATTGTTCTGTGGACAATTTTTCCTTCTATTATTTTACATCTGGAAGTTTTTCATATTCACAAAAAATGTTTGCAGAGATATTCAATCTCAGGACTGAGACGAATCTCGAGTTAACTTTTGAAATGTATAGGTGTTTTTTTTAGAATTAATTATTGATTTATTTTCTCTTTCTTTTAATTATTCAGTGAAATACATTTAGTTATTATATGTCATTAATAATTCAGTAATTATCTGCAAACAACGCAAAAACCCTACCGTATTGTTTAGTCCTCCCTATTTTTAGACATTACCAAACAGAATGTTTATCTTAACCATTCTTAAATACAACCCTTTCAAATATTAGTATTTTTGATATCACACTAGAATAGTAGAGAGAATGCATCAGTTTTCTGCTGCATTAAAATACATTTATTTCTATAAAAATTCTTCAGATAACTGAACTGCTTATCCTCAATTATTTTCTTACGCATTATTATTCATAATATCAAAATATGTCTGTACGAATGCGGAAAAGAATTTTCCCTATTCTTTCGATTTAAATATGTAAAATTGGTTGACTTATGCGATATTTGAATATTATGTTATAATTAATATTTTATAAGTGAAACCTTTCGTATTATGAAGTATGATCTTTTAAGAAAAAAAGTAACTGGGATGTATTACATACCAAAAATAATGAATTTGACGAGTGTAAAACAAACACCTCAATTGCAAAACTCCAAGTAGATTCATCACTTTTGATACTTGATATGTTAGTGTTAGTTGATTGCCAACAGAAGACAATGAAAATAAAAAAAAAAATGTGAAAACTTGAAGTATTCATAACACAATCAACAATAAATAGTTGTTCACAAAATACATATTTGCATCTAATTTGGGTAAACAAATAGAATCAATATTCAAGTAGAAAAGGAAAAAGGAATAAAAATGATTTTCTTGCACTACTTTTATACATTACGTGGTTATGATGTTTTAATTCAATTTATTATAATATGGTGGCATTTTCAGAAATGCTTCAAATTCATATTATATTTTCTTAAAAATTAGGCTGCAAATATCTCCATTTAAACTTAAATGATAAAAATGCATTTTATCTTCAAATTTTTTTCACTTTCTAATTTATAATTTCACAAAAATTTGATTTATTATGTGATTATGAGGATCATTAACATTGCTGATTTCACAAAGTTATAACGTAGACTTGAAGAAATATTTTCAAAAATAAAGGTATACTGTGTTATTCCTAAATTGCTCGTTTTATTTAGATACTATTCTTTCAATGGGATGTTAAAAGGAAAAAAAAAACACATGTTTGCAGTTTTTGAAATTAATCGCCAAAATAAAAATGTATTGATTAAATACGCAAAAACGAGTGATTATACATTAATTTATTATAATGGAAAAATGAATAAATTAGTGTCATTCGTGATTTTGTCATTTTATTCATTTTTCGAAGGTATTGAAAATAAGCATAATTGAATTACTATATTTTGTCTATTTCAATAACTGGTAAGAGGTAACGAATGCTAATAAAAGTAATTCATATTTATGTATATTTGGTTTAATATGTAATCTTTAGAGGAGTTTTTCCTTTAAGAAATTTGTTCTTCTTTTTGCTTAACAGGAAAAAAAAATATTACTTCTAATTTTCTGTATCAATGAAAGAATTAGCATAATGTATCGATTATATTACTAAGTTTTACCTCAAAAAGATCATTTTGTTTTCTTTATGATAATATATAGTACTCATTGTATCATACCTTAGTTATTTCATTTTATCTCATATTCAATTGTAAGGGTAAACTAAAGCTAAAAATCTACAATAATAATGTCATTTATAATTAGTAAGACTAAATAAATATAATTAAACGATTTTGTCCTGTAAGAAAATAAATGCTGCAAGTAATCAGTCCTTAAATATTAAAAATAGTTTAAACGTTAATTTAATTAACGTTTGCATATGGGCTTTATCTTTAAGACATTTAAATTGATTTAATCAAGACCGAAGAGAAGAATTCCTTATTTAATCCCTAATTTGTCTTTGCATGTGGGCTTGATCTTTAATACATTTAAATTGTATTAATTAATAGCAAAAAGAATGAAATTTTTAGATATATAAAATCTTAAAAATTTGAAAAAAGGAAGAAAATGAGATTATGATACTGTTATTATAAAAATGAATAACAATGTATGTCATAATTTACTAACTGAAAAATAAAAAAAAAATCAATCCAATTATGTTTCCAAATGAAACAAAAATCATGAAAAATGCGTACTTTCTGTTCAATTGCACTGATACTCTGTATATTTTGAGAAATTTATGTTTATACGTTTAAAAGTATTGTTTTAGTTTGCAATATTGATTTTTTATTCAACAACAATTATTTCAAATAAAAATTTGGATAAACTGCTGATAAAATTTTAATTTTTTTGTACAAAAACTACTCCTCATGTATTTTTTATAAATCATATTGAATCTCTTGTGCTATATTCAATGATGTAATTAGCAACTTTTGGGGTATATTTTACTATAAATTGCGTAAAAAAATTAGTACATATGCAAAAAATGCAAGCAATACCTTCTATGCACACATATACTTTTATTCAGTTTTTGAAAGTATTCATTCTATTAAAGAACTGATCCAGAATTTTTAAACATACATTGCATATAATTTGTTGAAGGAATGATATTCAGTGGTAAATATCTATGGAAAGAGAAACATTTTAAATTAATCGATGTATTACAAAATTACATACTAAAAAAATCTCATTTTAAAGTTTCTATGAAAAAACAATTATTATGACCTTCAATGAAAAATCATTTTGAAACATGATCTCAGTTTTTTTTTTATTTAGTAGTAATTGCGTTTTCTTATATTTCAAGTATGTTTTTTTTTTTAATTTATAACTTTTTTAAAGAGCATTAATTATTCCTGACTAATAATTGAAATATATTATATGTAAAAATATACTTGAAAATTTTAGAATTATTGCATTGAAAACATTTCTTACTTATATCCTGGAAGTCATGGCACAAAAAAGAAAATTTAAAATCAATAAATTTTGAATTCATTTATGTTCACCCGAGAGTGAGACAGATACATCGAGTATAGTCATGAACGACACATGTCCACTCACTCTGGCAATTCCATATTTCCTCCCATTCATTTATCCAGGGATGTTAATTTAAGGATTATACAGATCATTAGGTAATAGATGTAGGATCTTTAAATATTTTACATGGAGATAAATTGGCTGTAGGAGCTTATACCTATTAGTACAGATTGGCAATATATATGTAAGAAATAAAATCATCTTTTAAATGTTTGATTCTATATAATACCAAAATGTTACTTATAACATAATTTTGTGTAATTACACGAAGAATCAAAAACAATTTATGAAATTATAAATATAAACTTAAATAGAATGAACTCGATAAATATTCTACAAACAAAAATCAAGATGTTAACAAATCACTCGTAATGAAAATCGAAAACGCTGTAAAGAACAGTAAAAGTTACAGTTATAATAATAATAAAAAAAAAAGAAATTTTAAGAGTTTTTGGTAAAAAAAAATGACATGAAATTACTAAATTTTCTAGAATAGGATCGTGATCATGTCACAAATATATTTTAATATTTTTCTTCATTAAAATCTAGATCAAAAGTAAAACATCAATTTAAAGAAAATATTTAAAAAAATATTACTAAATGAAAATGTTTCCTTAAATTGTTGTTTTTCTCATTTTAAAAATACTGAGCTTTCTTAAATCACTAATATGCTTAAAAGAGCACTTCTCAAATTATTCTGATTATATCAAAATAGATGATTAATTTTTAAGACAAAGCAATGGTACTTCATTTATTTTATAAAATGTGTGTTTTTTATTTACAAAATTAAATGGTATATTAATATTAGTAATTTGTCCTGTCGAAGTGTATTTCATATACTATGATAAAATATTAAAACAAAGAATCCCTGCTACCTTGGAAATCGATCATTCGATAGCATTATTCCTTCAATACAGCCACACACTTATTTTACTACTAATAATATTTTACTAATTTTCTTTATTCTAAAAATTCAATGTATACATTTTATTTGCATTTAATGGACAGAAGATGTAAGGCTAAAACTAAATTCGAATTTTAAATAAACTTCTCACAAAGGAAAGTCTTTGCTTCAAATATAGAACATTCAAATGTTTCCTGGGAAAAATAAATTAATTACTTTTAATCATTGCTATATCTATCATATGTTGTAACATATTCAAATTGAGTTTATGTAATTTAATTGTATGCGTATGTCCCTTTAATATATTTACTATTTTATTAATTATTTAAAGGAATTTAAGAGATATGTTCTCCCTCAAAAGGAATCTGAGTTCTTTTAAATATTATTTATAACTGAAGTCTGCATTTTTACCTTTTTATTTATATAAATTGTTTTTAAAATTATTAAGTGTCCTAAATAAGATATACAGTATGGTTATTGAGGATTAAACTAGAAAAACCTAACTATACAAATAATGTATCCTTATTTTATTTTCGTTTTTATTGGATGTTATTTTTTCTTTTGTTATTCAATCAACATTCTTAAATTTAAGAAAGTTTTCCAAAATAAAATGAAAGAAAATTAAATTACATAGATATAAATTTTGCTTTATATATAATTTCATCAGCTTAATTATGCACGTGGATATTGTATTAAGTGAAGAAATAAATTTCAATTTCCATCAAAAGAATATTGTTTATCAGAATGAATCACGAAACAAATATGTACAAATGAAAATATGCTAATACATTCCTTTTAGTAGCACGAATGATTTTTTTAAAAAGAAATCAGGTGGTGTATTATTTAGTAAATACAAAACTCTAGTTTAAAACAAGTAATTTTTAAGCAGAAGTTTGGATAAGAAGCACTTAATCATCTCCTGACACTAAAACTTTTTGTGGAAAATTATTCTAAAATAAAATTTATGTTAAATAATCTACATTCATCACTCTTTAGGCTCAAAATTGATGCATCACAATATTGTAGACAATATCATTAACATATTTAGCTTTATCTATTCTCGAAACTTCACAAAAGAACATCCGGGTTCACTTTCTATTCTAAGAATTAGCACTCCAACTCGTTTCCAATCAAATGAAATGGAATACGCTTATTGGATTAAATGCAAGATGTGTAGTGAGTGCATTTAAGGAAATTCATGTAAAAGTGACTTATAAATGAATGTAGGAATAGTAAATTTATTAATAAGAAATCAACAGCTGATATATAGTAGAAATCATGTGTGATTAATTATCTGTGGCATACCGATTGTGGTTAAGGATTATTTGTGGAGTGGTCTTACTTCAGAAGTCAAATTTGCTCGGACCTTCAAGCCTTTAGGTTAAATTCTCTGAAACATAACTAAAATGCTAAGATTCTGAATTCGAGACTTGATTTCAAGCTTGCTGAAATTGAATAGACCGAGAGAGAGTAATTATACACATTCATAACTCAGTGGTTATTAAAAAAATTTAAATCGCGAACTTAGTATCTCATTAATAGCTATTTAGTCTTATGAACAATGACCAATGAAAAAAATTGTATAGATCTGTTACACATATATATTCTTTTAGAAAATTCCAAAGGAAATTAAAATTTATGAAATATTTATTTGCATATCTCATATATACAAAGTGTGTTCAAATGAAAAGTACGAAACGAAGCTGATAGTATAAATGAAGACTTTATTCAAAATGTACACCATAGGCCTGAGCGCTATGATCCCATTGATTAACGAGCTGAAGGATTCCTTATTTCCGGAATTCCTGTGACCGCGACAAGAGCCAGTGCTTTACAGCCTGCTTGAGTTCATCGTCCGAGTTGAAGCGCTTCTTCTTTTAGAGGTGTTTTCAAAGGACTAAACACATGGAAATCGCAGGGCAACATGTCCGGGTTGTAGAGCGGATGATCAATTTGCTCCCACATGAACGTGGCCCGTTCCACGTGTGTGACATTAGAACCATGGACGAGCGTTATCAAGCAGCAGAACCACACCATCCGTGAGAAGCCCAAGGCTTTTGTTCTTCAAGGACCTGAATAGGCTTCGGAGCGTCTTATAATACACATCGGAGATAATGGATATTTTGTGCTCGAAGAATTCAACAAGTAGCAGACCTTTGACGTCAAGAAAAAAACGGTGAACAACACCTTGCCTTCTGACGCCCATGGCTTTGAACTTATTAGGGGGAGGAGGAAGACGCTTGCTTCCACTAAATGCTGTTCCGCTTTGTCTCTGGCTCGTAGTGATGGCACCAGGTCTCATCACCTGTAACGATTCACTCCAGGAAAGCGGGGTCTTTATGATACCGAAACAGATGTTCAAGTGATACCAAAACATAGTTCCTTTTGATGGTCGGTGAGCTGCTTCGGAAATCACTGCGCACTCACTTTAGGATAACGCAACCTGTTCCTGAACAATTGTCCCAACTTTGATATCTACCTTCACCTCCAACATTTGCAATGTGACACAGCGATCACTTCTCACTAGTTCGTCCAACTTATCGATGAATTCAACCATGATGACTTTATTTGCCTGGTCTGGTATCAGGTCATCAACCAAATTTTCATGTCCTGTACGAAACTGGGCCCAACATTTTCTCACTAACTTGTCCATATAATGCGGACATACTAATTTTCGTATAATTTTACAAAATTGCTCAGCTCAATTTCGTAAAATGACACAGTTTATCAATGTACTATTTAGTGCATTCTTCCTAAATTTACATGTAAATAATTATTCGTTTTGGATACAGACTAAGACAAAAAGGCGGAAAGGAAATTTTCGATAAACGTGTATAAAGGAGATATATCTCCCTACTCTTTGAATACAAGAACGGGTGGAGAAATTATTGGCAATTACGAGCTCCATGGATTTCTGAAAGCTGTTAAGAAGAGAATGAACTCCGTAGTCGACTTCCCAACCTATCCCGTCCCTTAAGACACTGTTAATTTTGGTTTCGAAAGCGACAACCATCCTCAATAAGTTAATATACCTAATACAAATTGCAATGCATGTAAATAATAATACTTTTTAACACAGATATCACAGAAACTTTGTCAAGGACTTCGGAGTTTCTATTCTCATCCAAGGTTATACTTGTACGCATCATCAAACCATTTCTCTTATATTGGTCTGTTTCTCGAAAACTGGAGAGTGTGTATCGGCACCTTTTCTCCCCCAAGAGAAAGTACTTCGAAAATCAGTGGTAAGGCTGAATATGAATTCAAATGTGATTAGTACATTTCTTTAATTGATCTCTGCAATAATGTCAATGTTCCCGTCTCCATCTTCAACGAACATTTTTGTCCGCAGAAGTGATGGAGATAAGAAAAACGAGTCTTTTTGTAAATACATATCTCTCATGTAGCATAGTGGAATCGAAAACTTGGGTTCCTGTGGCTTCATGGCTTACGTGACTACTGAAAAGCTCTCACACACTTGTTACATCTCGTTATAATGAACAGTATAGCTCTTCATTGTTCTCCATAGTTTTTCAACATCTCCAGCGTGTTTGCTATATAGTTTCGGTCTCATTAAAACTTTTCTACACGTTGCACGTAACATTGAGCATTACAGTCCTCAATAATATGCACTTGAGATTGTTCTACCTCAAGCAAGAAAATCTGCGAAAGTATTAATGATATGCGAAGGAACGAAGCGCGAAAATCGAAACCTTGCTTACAAAGCATTTTCCTCCAACTGCACAGTTAAGATGAACGTTTGCATTTAATATGTGATCAAGAATAAAGTTTTGCTTCTTTATTTGCAAGAATCAATTCTATCATTCGCTTAGTAATTTGACTTAATATGCAAACTCTTTTAATTTCAAACTTCATTATATTGTTTTTTCTGAAACATGAATAAATTTATATTTGAATTGATTTCTCGCTCAATATTCTGGATGTATCAAAAAAAACTTTGATCATATACAGTTGATCAGATTTCAAATGTCAAACGAAGAATACAAATACCAAAAAATTGTGAAATAACATCTCACTTTATCAAAAATATTTCATTATGGTTCTGAAAGTCTCTCTAAGATATTTGAATCTTACCAACCATTAAGCCAAAAGAAAGAATGAAAAAATTAAAAAATAAATTGAAAAGATGAAATATATTAATGTGGGATGAATTTGGAAATGTATCAATATAAGTGATGACACATTTGCGAATAGGTAGCATCTGTAACATTCTAACATGCTGTTAGCATAATAAAATTAATTAGAAACAAGTAAACTTAATGTGACATGAAATGTTTCTTCCGTAATGGATGACTTCCGCATTTCTATTTGCATTTCTCAGACATTTACAACTCTAATGAAATGAGAGAAGTTTCCTTTTCCGAATGACTCCTTTCCTTTATATCCTGAAGAGCACTTTTCCAGCATTATGTTTACCCTCAGGAAAATTAAGACTGTCAACCCTCCAGCATCGGCATTCCATTGCATGCCACATAATCTGGAAGTCCGCTGATCTAATTGCTCTTCTCGACGATTTCGGAAATTGTTTGAGATCATCAGTCCAGATATCTTGATTGTGCTTAACAGCCTTTATAATGTTCCATGATTTTACTGCGTTAGCCCAGAAATAGTGAAAGCAGAACTCCCCTCCCATTGCTCATAAAACGTAATGAGAATATGAGACGATTCAATTCATTTTAATATTTGAGCATTGAAAATGTAAGTGTAAAACAGACAAATAAAGGAAAGATTGATGAAAAGAATTCAACAGGGAGTTGTGTATGAGAACATTTTTCTTAAAAAAAATTAATAAGATATTTTAAGAATGTTTCTGAGTTTCTATTGAATCTAAAATTAAAGTAGTTTACAAATAGTTAAGATATTTATAAAAAAAAGGAGATTATGTAAGATTATATTCACAGAATACTTGAGTTCTGCGTTTATTAGTCAAAATGTTATTATAAATATATTTTAAGTATTTCTGTTATGCCAAAATCAATAATTACTGAATATAATTTTATAAATTTAAATCAATTATCAATTTATTAATCTAAAGTATTGAGCATTTTAAATGTTTCTCAATATAACCCGAAAACAACTAATTTGAATTCAGTATTCATGCAGTGCGTAAAATGTAAACATTTCTATCCATTTTTCTGATGTTTAATGCGACATATAATTTAAATTTAGGAACATGTAAATGAATATTATTATAGAAAAAAAACGGAATTTTATAGAGTTGCAGAACAAAAATATTTACCAGAAGGTATTCTATTTAAATTTCGAAGTCTTAATGGAATTAGATGAATGAACTAAGCTCTTGCACTTAATCCATTTTACACGGAGTTAAAAATAAAAGTATAACTATCCTCTGGATGCATTTTGAGTCGTCTAATGAGCTTTCATTAATGTGCAGTGGCCTACGTAAAAGAATATAAGAGTTCTGAAGCTATAATCTTATATAACATACACAAGGATAAAAATTATACTCCTGTAAATTCAATTTCTTTCCAAATTTCTAAGCTTATCAAGCAGAATGCTACCTCAAAGGAAGTAGTCTCATTTCAAGTGTCATGAAACTTATCAAATTCAACCAACATCATTCTGCACCGAGGTATTTGCATTTATTCATTACTACATTGTAAAAGGCAATTTCTGACATTGTGCGGGAGAGTATCACGGAAACATTTAATACGTATATTTTGTATGGAAATTCCTAAAGAAAGTACATTTTTATTCCAATCATGCATTGCATCCAGCTATTCGCAATAAGAAATAACTATACTATTAGTTACTTCTTATTCTTATAAATGATAATTGATTTCTTATTATTGCTACTGGATGATACCGTTTCTTCTTATTATTCATTATTAAAGATTAATTAGTAAGGAATATGTTATATATAATTAAGTTCCCAACTACATCAAAGGTTTTGTTATGGGCTTGATTCATTTCCTAATAACCATTATACCAGTGCTTATAATTAAATATATGAATACGATGCGTTTTCTTTCAAATATATTGTAATATAAATATGTAAAATTTTGATTTCATTAACATATAAATAGATCTTTTTAGTCAATATATATATATATATATATAGATATACTTCTTTTTAATAGAAAAGTAATTTTTCTTTTCTTTTTTTTAAATGCATTTTTTATTTGTTTATTTAGTTGTTCTTTGTTTTTCACTTTGTTATTTTTAACTCGTTTTATTTTTGTGTGTTTTTAATTTTTTTTCTTAACTTTACAAGTTGTGAATTGAGAATATAGAGGGTACTGCTAATTCACTCCTATTTTTAGCCACCCAAAGGGCTATTTTAATTAACCGAAAAGTGTCGAATCTGACCACTTTTCAAAAACTTTTCTTGCTTTTGCGAATATTATTTTTGTCGCTTTCACCAGTACCGCACTTAATTATCAAAAATACGTCATAATAAGTTTCTCCAGAATTCTTATTAGTTTGAAATAAAATATATTCAATATATGTCTGACATTCGCTTTCACTACTAATGAACTCAATTTTCAAAAATACGTCGTAATAAATTTCCACCCATTTTTTTATTGGATTGAAGAGAAACAAATATAAAAATTAAGTATTTTTATCTTATTGACTCTATTCAATTTAATAATTTATCTATTGCTTTAATTTTAATTACATTTTGCTGTAATATTTTCATTTTGCTAATTTATCTATTGCTTTAATTTTAATTCCATTTTGCCGTAATATATTCAATTTACTAATTTATCGTTTCCTTTAATTTCAATATTGTGAAAGTTTACTATTGTCCATTTCTTGATATTTCATCGTATTCTTTAATTCTTAAATTTAATCAAAACATTTAATAATAATTATTTTAACGAAAGTGCACGTTGGGTAGCTAAATCTGTTCTTAGCAAGACTAAGCATAAAACTTTTTTTTTGGCTAAGCGCAGAATTTTGCATTATCACGTCTTTCGGCATATTATACTATTTTTTAAGTTTTTTATTCTTTTAAATATATAATCTTTTCATATTTTTACATATTAACTCCTTTTTATTTTTTTATATGATATATCTCTTTACTATTTGCAGTACTTCGACTATAATTCCCTTTATTGATTTTTTATTTCTCTTTTTATGTTTTAGTTGAACTAATATACTTGGCTTATAATAGTTTTATATTACATACACTGAATGGTGACACTTGTGCTCCTATTCTAGTAAATCTTACAAAACAGTCGGTAATCTATAACAGTTTCCATATGTTATAATCTACTACTTTTTATTTTTACAATTTGTTTTTTTTTTCAGCTTTGTTCCCATCAATTTTGAATTTTCTCTTAATTTTTGGCAACATTCATAATATTTTGTTGTTTAATTTCTTTTTAAATAAATTTTGCTTAAATTTCATGATATCTTACAGTTTAGTCAATTTTTTATAAATATTATATGTGCTCATTGATTTTACAATAAACTGCAACTTTATATCTGTGATGTACTTAACACATTTTTTTTCCATAACATATTTTTTAAAGGTAAAATTATTTTTGTTTGTTTTTTCATTTAGTATTGTAACCAATGGTTATATTTATTATTTATTGGTGTAGCAATTGCTGGATGGCACCACGAGACAAATACTTATACAGTTTCCCTCGAGATGTGAAACGGAGCGAGATATTTGATGTGATTCGGCTGCTGGAGATATGAATGTTTACCATCATCTTCTTCCATTGTTGGCTTTTTTGTTATATTTGGGCTATAGCATATATATTTCTAAATAGTTTGTACCTAGGAGAGTACTTCTGTACGGGAAATAAATTATATTATTTAGAAATGGACTATTTCTGATCATTAGATGATTTACAATTCATCACAGAGGGCTATAAAAATTGCGCCCAACGTGGGGCATAACCCTAGCGGCCCCGATGAAATTGCGGAACCGGCGCTGTAAGCCTAATGACACATGGGATGAATAGCTGGTACATTTTGTTATAGTATTTATCCTTCTACGTTCCTGTTGAAAACCTTTCGAAAGCGAAAGGCAAGGTGAAAAATCCTGATTTCATTTATCTGACGAGAGAAAAAAGAAGAAAACCTACTATTTCATGTCGAGAGTTTTCAAGTTTTTCTTGTGAGGAGATGTATCAAGAAATTTCGGTAGCAATCCCGCTATAGTGTTATTGACCATGTCAGAACACTTGACAGGTATTCATACTAAACGTATCCTTCCACATTGATATTGATTTTAATTATTATTTTGTTTGATATTTGATAGATTAATTTCATACTGAAGTTGTGTAGCATTACACATTGATAAATATTTTTCATGATATTGTTTTATTATTTTTATTACACTGAATGTTTTATATCTTTACAAAGTGATGTTGATTTAATTACAGATATATATATATATATATATATATATATATATATATATACTGAAAATCTATGAAAAAATAATTTAAAACACTTAAAAAGACAAAAAACCAGAAAGAAATGTAACAATGAAAAAAAAGTAAATGAAAATATGGAACCCAGCAAGTCAAAAAGCAATATCGGGCTGAGGACCGATTAAGCGGGGTTAAACTAGTTCAATGGTACCAACCTTCCCCCCTTGCGACTTGGTAGGCTGAATTAGGAAATCCAAATTGCAAAAGAGTTCATGATTAAAAGATGCAAACAAATTCAGCGATAAAATCTACAAAAATAAAATCTATAATTCCCTGTAGGCTGAATTGGGAAATCCAAATTGCAAAAGAGTTCAAAGATTAAAAAATGCAAAAAAAAAATTTCAACGATAAAATTTACAAAATAAAATCTATCATTCTAAAAATTATCAACAAATCAAAATATAAAAATTACTTACAAAATTCAAAGAAATGAAGATTCAAATATGTGAGTAGTAAGACGGAATTTTCTTTAAGCTTCAAGATGTATATCACATACTCAAAATGAAAAAATATAACACATCATCACCATATAAATTGAAAAAAGATTTAAGTCATTGTTTGATTGGTAATAAAATGTAATAAGATGCAAACAATTGGTTGGTAATAAGTAGTATGGTGAAGGAGTATAACGGTCCAGAGAGTGAGTAAAAATGTAAGCTGTGTAAATGTAAAAAAATAAATTCTTCACGGCTAGACCACTAACAAGCCGACTTTGTGGACCTATTGTTGTGTGGTGGATTTGAAATTGGATCATGATTCGCAAAGATGTTTAATATATTTGTGATGTATATAAGTATTTAAGAAATTTATTGGATAATCATGATCCAAACAGTTGTTGAAGAATTTTTTAATGTTATTAAATTTGTCTATTTTATGCGTGGTTAATTTGTTATTACGTAATAAAAAGCCCAATAAAATATTCCTATAAATGGATCTGTGTAGATTACTGTTCCAAAAAGGTATTCTAATTACATGGAATTCGAATCTCTCTCTTTTATCAAAAATATTACTAATAAGTCTATTGTCAATTATTTGCAAATCGAGATCTAAAAATTCTACTGTATTTGAATTAAGATTAGTTTTTAATAATTTGAGGTAATTAGGGTAAAATGAAATATTTGGTTTAAAATCCTCAGTTTTACCTAAAATAATTAGATCATCTATGTAACGAAAAAGAAAGTAAGAATCATTGTCAATCTGTTGTAATTCATAAAAATGTAAATAAAAATTGGCCAGACAATTACTAGCTGGACCTCCCTGAGGGAGACCCTGAATTTGTTTATAGAGATTTTGACCAAATACTATAAAATTCTCTTGTAATACAAGTTTAACGAGAGTATTGAATTTTTCCTGTTTTATTGTTTGATTAAAATGATATTTCTTGTATAAAATTGCAAGAACCTTAATTAAATCTTGAATATCTATTGAGTTAAAAAGGTCTTCAAAATCATATTCATGCACAGAGAATACCTCTTGTTCCTTCATGTTTTTGACAATTTCAAAACTATTTTTAATAATAGCGGTATTATCAATATTGTCAATAGATTTTTGAAGAATGGATTGAAGAAGTTTGCCAGATTTAGTGATATAGGTGTTATATCCATTCGTAATACTTCGAAATTTTACAGGATTTTTGTGAAATTTTGGCGTTAAGAAAATATATGGAAATTTAATGTTTGTAAGGTGTAAACCCACCTTCTTATTGAATGCCAAAAGACGATTATTTATTTCTCTGTTACTATATTTGGATAACTGGAAAGCATTATTATTCATTACATGTTCACTCAATAATTTATGATAGTAAAATTTGCAAATAATTGCATAATTTGCAGGAATCTTATCTACATAAACGATAACAAAATCTTTCTGCAAATCATGTATATCAAATTTTAGATCTTTAATTGTAATTTCCTTATCTACTTTAAAATTCAAATATAGATTTTTCTTCAAAACACATGACCTGAATTCATCAAATGCCTCAATTGGCAAACCATATTTAATTGCAACCTTAAGAATAAAATTATCAAAATCATTAGTAATTTGTTTTCTCACTACAAGGTTACTATTAGTAATCATGAGCCTGAATCCAGTTCCTTTATTCATGAAACCTCTCAATAAATCGCTTTTAACGATGTTCATGTTTCCCGTAACAACATGTTGATGGAATGAATCAACATATTGTTTGTAATCTTTGCATTTACATACTTGTGGTGTTTGTGACTCTGAAATATTATTGTAATTAAAAATAGATCTACCAAGTTTTTTATTGTACTTAAAAGCTCTTTTTATCCTGATATTTTTAATTGGAAATAGAGCCATGTGTTTTTGAAACACACCAGAAAAATTAATTTTATTAAATGATTTATTCATAAAGAGAAAGGTGCAATATTCTGTAATATATTTTTCATTAATATTCAAATTAATTTTCATTTTATGGCAAAGATATCTACATATATCTTCAATGATATGAAATCCTTGAGAATCCGGAATAACTTCATTATTCAAAATATTCATGACAATCTTTACCTCTCTTTTATTAAGTCCGAACATAAAGTGCTTAATATGTTCTATGAGATAGTTCTTTTCAAATTCTAATCCAAGTTGAAACATTTTTTCTTTAATAGTTGACAAGTCTCTTATTTTTCGATTTCTACGTTTTCCTCTAGAAGTTCTAGTTAATTTATAAGGATTATTAATCCTGTAGAATCCTTCTTGGTAATAAAATACTTGGTTATTTTGCTTATTTGCGTTTAATACATTTTTATTGTTCCATATTGCATTTAGTCCATAAGGGTAAACAGTACCATAAAAACCAATATAAATATTTTCAAACCATAATCTTTCTTTTGTGTTGGGTACAATTTTAATAATATATATTTTAATAGTATTAAATTCATGTGAATTAAAATGTTTAATTTCTATCCGACCTATATTTTTACGACTATTATAGTGTTTTGCATCAGATCTATGCTGATTAATTCTAATATTTATAGTTCCCGAAGTTTGCCCAACATAATTAAACTGGCACATACCACAAGTCATCATATAAATACAATTAAAAGTTTTACAAAATAAAAAGTTTGAATCCCTATCATACTGCTCTTCAGCCATCATGACGCATGTCTTGCATCTCTTATCAGAGCACTTCTTAAACTTTAAGTTTAAATGATCAGAATCCCTAGAACGTTGAGATTTGGGTATGTTATTGGAAATTAAGTCACTTTGGTGAAAACCCTTAATACGTGAACCGAATGATCTTCTATCTGAAGTGTAAGCCGAATTAATATATTCAGAGTTCCAAAAAATACGGGTTTTATATTTCCTATTATATACCAAATGAGATCCCAGAGGATACTCAGAACTTTTATAAAAATTACAACAAGTAACATTTTTTGTATTTTCTGAAAAATTTATAGTTTTTTTTTATGCTGAATCAAAACGTTTGTGACCATAACAATGACTTCCCTCATTCATATTCAAAATATTATAAAAATAGTGCACATCAATCATCTATAAAAAATAGCAAAATTTGCAAAAATGGTAACTTTCTAACGATGAAGCAGATACCATTATACTACATCACCGAGCTTTGACAAACATAAGTAAGCCAAATTGCCAGTAGCTAAACTTTCAAAAATTTCCATTATCATAAAATATAATTTTCAAAATCACCAATCTTTCACCAATACCTACTTATCTTAGATTAAAATTAAACATTATAATCTGCAAAGTCAATTTAAAGTCACTTGATCAGTAAGTCCAAAGCTCGAATCATTATGTTGTTTCAAGAAGAAGATTAGTCATCATAGGTACAAAACGCTGAAACAGCATGTAATTTTCTTAAATTTTTTATTAAAAGAATAGAAATAACAAATATCAAGATTAACAATAATAAAAAAAAAAAAAAAAAAAAAAAAAAAAAAAAAAAAA
>BMAW01006222.1:0-15112 GCA_019974015.1 Nephila pilipes | reverse complement strand
AAGTTTAATTTTATTTGAATAAACATATGTCTCAAACCGAGATTCTAAAGCGCTTCATCGTGTCTCCTGCGACCCTGGATTAAAGTTTACTTCTAAACGGATGTGTTTTTAACGTTCGTATGCAGATCATTGCAGTAATGAAATTATAATTGTAAATGAACTAATTAATCTGATCTTGGAATTCTAACATATCAGGGATGATAATTTGTCCTACTTTTCGCTTGCGAATGTGTCTAAAATACTCTGAACCGATCCGTATTAATAATAGTTCCAATTTTTAACGGAATTCCAATTCTTAAATTAAAAGTATTGATAATGAAGTAAGACGTAATTGACTCCAGGAACATCTTATTGTAAATAATAAGAACAATAAAAAGATTTACAACCCCCACCCAATTTAGGAAGTTTTGAGTAAAAAAAAAAAAAAACTTAAAAAAAAAAAATAAAATTAATACATAAATTATATTGCTTTAAAACTGTTTTTTTTAATTGTACATAAAGAAATAAGTTATAATTCATTTTAAAAGTTAATATTATTTTAAAAAAACATAATCATTTTAAAAACAGTTAAATCGCAAAGAAAATTAAATATTTAAGGGTACCAGGACATCTGCGAATTTTAGAACATAAGGTCTAAGACTCCTTGTTTTTGAATCTAAGACTACTTAGTAAAGTGTTAGTAGAACTTAGATTTTTAATGTGCCTAATAATGATAATTCAGTCTTTCTATCGATCTATTAGAGTAAATTTTTTATAATGAAATGTTTACCCCGTCTCATTTCAATATGGATATATTTTTCGAGATATATTTGCAATTAAGTTCAATTTTTAAAAAAGCTATTACACAATATTGTGTTCCATATTATTTATCTTTCTATATATGTTCACAGAGACATCATAGCTTTCTTCCACCAAGCACGCCTTCTCATTGCGACCTGTCTGGCTGTTAGAGCTGATCATACAACATATTAGGCCCTTTTACACCTCGATATCACATCTTGAATTTTGGAGCTTCCTTCTCTGAAAGTTTTAATGATACTTCTGAATACATGAAATGAATTATGAACAGGGATTTATTTATTATTATTCCAGTTTACATGTTCTACTTTCATATTATATTATAAACTAAAATAAGAAAGCAAATTTATATCCTATGTAAGTGTATCTTCATCCCTATTTGATACTAATTTACACTAAATTTCAAATTTTATACTAAATCAAGTTACGCTATTATTATCAAATTTAACATTGTAATTTTAATTTTTACAAACGAAAATTAATTTCCCTAATAATATCCAAGAAATTATAGCTGAATTTGATTACCTTAAAGTTAATTTCAATCGCATAGTCATAGCTGATATTTAAGTGAAGATCACTCTTGTATCAGGTTCGGAGTCTGTAAGTAGTAGAAATTTGCGATGGTCAGAAAGAAGCAGCAGGAAAGTTTGTATTCAACAAACCAAAAGCGAAAGGTTATTTCAGATTTGGAATACAATTAGATTGTTTATCTGTCATATTTCACACCTCAGGCCATAATTTTTTCTTCCTATGATACAACTACCTTTCTAAGATATTGAAATTATCCCCTTAAATATCTGAACAGTCAAGCTGTATTAACAGTGAACCTATTGTGGTTTTCTGACTATGAAATTCAAAGGAACTGTTTCAGTAATTATAACTGTCAAGAATATAAAAAAATTTAGTTTGCTTTTAATTTCGTGCACATTTGTAAATAATTTCAGGAACTGTAACTAGCAAACAAAAATTTTATACGTGTTTTATGATCCATACACTCACTTATAACGATTTTGTCTCAACTAATCCGTGTTTTTAGCATGCAATTTAAAAAGAAAAAAAATATTTAATCATGTACCACAAATTATTAAGATGTAATAATAAAATTTTCAGTGATATAAAGAAGTACACTGAGACCTCTATTTTATGGTGTGTGCAAAGGCTGCAGATTTAAAAGGATCTAACGCGGAAGATAGAAATGATTGCACAGATTTAAGGAAATCTGAAGATAAATGCTCATAAAAAAGGAGATCGTTGGGAAGAATAAAAAAGGCAAAAGATGCAAGAAGGTAGTCTCTACTGTAGATCACGATTGAAAGTAGCTTTATTCTAGCAAATTAGGTGACGAAACTACAATGCATATTTTGCATAGGGTTATGGATGACAACATTTAGCAAAAGCCTATTCACTGCTCCAAAGATTAAAACGTGAAATGCAAAGCCTCCCAAAATAAAGAATTGGAGGCTTTGGATCAAAAAGAGATGACACTACAAATCTACGCGAAAGTACTATTTGTAACAAATGCTTCGCTGGTAATAATAGTCTCAATAGACACCGAAATATTCATATCGGGGAGTATGCCTACAAGTTTGAATCCTGTTCGAAAGCATTTACTAGTAAAGATAATTTAAAAACACATCTTCGTATACACACTGGTTTAAAATATCACAAGTATGTCATTCAAGCGAAAGCATTTACTCGTAAATGTAATCTCATTACACCTTTTGTCTCTCACAGTGGGGAAAATCTTTATAGTCCGAATTGTGTGGGAAGGATTTTAATCAAAAGTTAAACCTAGTTGGTCATCTTCGCACTCATATTGCAGAACAGCTATAAAAGTGTTATTTTTTTGAGAAAGTATTTGCGTTGAAAGGTAATCTTAGTGCTCATGGAATTAGTCATACTAATACAAACCATACTTAAATGTGATTATTTTAACACTGACTTTTTCTGTGTAAATTCTTTTAAAAAAGTGATTTTTTTTATCAAAAGATGCTTTTTTTCATTCATGAAGAAATTTTCTAAATTTGTTCATGAATGAAAAAACGTTTGATGTGTGTGACACTGATAGAAAATTGTTATGAAAGAATGCATGACGTATTGAAATTTCCTTTCTATAACAACATATATCTCATAAAACTTTTCCTTTGTACAATAAGTGCGGTGAATAGTTTGTAGGAAAAAGTACTTTTATCATATAAAATGTATTACCGAAATTTTTCTATCCGAAGGATAAACAAATCATGTTTGTGTAAAATGTTATCTTTTTAAAAGATTATGGAGCATGTTAAATATATCTAAGAGTATGTTAATGTAATGAATGTATTTCAAAATATTGTATGTATGCTGGAAGTTTTACAATTTCTTTTCTTTCATTTTTACACACTGTTTATTGGAGAACCTATACTATTAGGTTTATTCGTAAAAACGTGTATTCACTTTAAAATAAAATCTATTTTGCTAAATTTTGAGTTTTTCTTTTGCAAATGCAAATAATGCCATTACTGAGTCAAACAAAGGTTTGAAACTCCTTTCGGCATTTTTTTTTATTTTTCCTTAATTTTTTTTATCCAAAAAGGTTATTTTCCGTAATGAATAACTGTGCAATTTTGTATTTAATTATTTTAATACTATGAGTATGAAGAATATTTCCATTTCTGTATATTAAAATTTAGATTTTTAAATCTTGTAAAACATTATTTTGTATTTTTACAATTTTTTTCATCTGGGTAATAAGAATTTTTTTTTATTTATTACCTTTTTATCGTCTATTTAATGGGTTCATTACATTCGATGAAATAAGTATTCTGTGACTAGAATTTTATTTAAATATGGAAACATACTGTAGGTCTTCGTAGGACTATTTGAAATTTGTATCAATCTTCATAGTTAGTTTGACGTTTCAATTTTTGTATAATCTCAGCCAGCCATGTATAAATTTAAAATTGATAAGTTCATGATTTTTGAGACACTTAATTTTATCAGCATAATATTTTCTATTCGTGCATTCCAAATGACAAATTTATGATATACCCAAAAGACCAGAGTAAAATGGTAAGTCCTGTTCATGCTTACTTCCAATTATATATGTTTAAAATAAAGTGGTGGTTGACCCAACAGTTAGGAAGGCAGTTTGATTACAATCTACTTCTTTCCAGTTTTCAGTGGGAATCAAAACATACAAAGTAACATTTGCTTTTGTCACATCAGTTCCAGTTTATTTATTATAACAAGGAAGTAATAGAATAATCTATTTAAAAGAGGATTTATTTTTATATTTCAAATGTTGTCTAACTATTCTGCAATGAAACCACGTCTTAGAGTCGAGGTAGGAGTCCTGATTACACGCCGCACCCTTCATTTGAATGGACTGAGTACATTTTGAATCTTGTGAATCTCAAAATCTCGCATTTCCGTGGTGTATAGTGAGTGAGAGTTAGCCTTATTGGGGATGCACCATATTCTATTAAGTTAAGCAAATTACTTTATTTTTAACTGTAATTGATTTAAGAACAATGTAAATAAAAATATTATGAAAGTGATTGACAAGAAGAAAAGAAAAAGAGATTGGAAGATTTCACCTAAATTTACTAAAGACAGTTAGCCCAACGAGAAATTTAAAAAAGAGATCACTAGGGTAACTTAGAGTCAGGATTCTCAAAATTACGTAACAAAGAAAATCTAGTGAGGTTTTTAGGCAATGTGTCAGGAAAGCGAGACGATATTAACTTAGTTGTACAATATTTAACATCGTTTGATAGTGTTCAAATTACGATATCGGCTAGCAATGACATTAATGCTCTTTATAAGACTTAAATTATTAATTAATCAACCGAAAACATTTGACAATATGCACAGTTTTCAGAAATCATACCTTTTCTAACGAAAGTTTATTTTTGTTTGAATAAATGCTAGTTAGGTGCAAATTCTTGTCTTTCTTGAACCAAAAAGAAACCTACCGTAATTTCCAAATGGGGAGCAAATTAATGTTGGTTTTCGTATAATTATTTTAGAGTTTGATACATTGTATTGTTAAAAGCGAATGAAATTGTTTAATATGATAATTTCAATAACATCTGGAATTGCTGCTGCCCACTTATCTTCGTTACTGGATTTTTTTTGTTTTTGAAACACTTGAGAGTACAGGGGTTATTTTTCGCGTTAACAATGTTTAAAAAAAAGGATACCACCTTCTAAAAATAGTTATGCATTGAAATTCGATTCAAATATGAGCATTAGAATATTATTTGTGTGAACTTATTTAAAGACATAGAAGCCCTCTTATTTTGAGACAAGTATTCTGGTATAACAGATATTTGAAGTCAGTTAAAACTTTCCGTTACATCTAAGATGAAAAAGAATGAAAATTAGACAAAAATATTACAAATAAAATGACATTAATCCACCTTAAATCTCTAATGTAAAATTCATTCTGCGTATGAGGAAGGTCAGTTTCTTTTCTACAAAAGCTGTTCAACTTGCGTTTCCAAACCTAGAATCTGCGATGTGGAGCGACACAAGATTCAACAAGTCAAGCTCAGTGGTGTTCCTTGAAAATTGATTCACCAGCCACGGATAAATGTTGTGACATTTCAATTTAATTAGCAGAACGTACCAATATCTTAGACACAACGGAAACGATAATACTGTTACCCCAAAAATTATAACTTCCCATTTCTGTTTGCTTGGTCTCGTCAATGTACTGTTTCTTTGAAATACAACGATCAATTTATCGAATTCAACAAGGCTTAAAGAGGCACCGCAGATTTATTTAAAAAGAAGACGATTCATATTTGTTTTAGGGCCATCCGTGGCCTAGCGGAACAAATTAATAAAGGCCCTTAATGACCGTTGTGTCGATTAACGTCTTAATGACTACGTAGATGAAAAACCTAAAATGAAAGCAAGTGCGAGACATGAAACAGGATATATCCCTTTGTAGTTTCAAAATTATAATATCTTCATATAGATAAGTGACTTTATTTCTGCCAAGATAGTTCTTAAATCCGTCAATGGATTGAAAAATAAATTTGAATAAGTTATAATTTTCGAATATGAACCAAATATCATTGTGGGTTTAATTACCAAAAGGATATGGAGAATGTATCGAAACTTAATGGTCCAATGCCTTATAGCTTGCTAAACAAATCGGAGTCATAATTAAAAGTCACTGGATAATCGGGGTCTACATAAGAGTACCTGAATGCATTATTCGATTGACATTGGAACTAATGTATGTTACTTGTAGATTTAGAGTCCAGTTTAAAGAATATTTGACACTGAACAGAAAAAAATTTTTGATTTCGAATTCACAATCCTAATTATTAACATAAATGAAAAGAAACATTATCTGTAACTGTAATCGTCGAAAATTGATACTTATATTTCGGTTTACAATTTGAGTCATAGTTGTAATCCTTTCTCTTATAGAATTAGAAATAACTTTCTGTTATAAAATCAGAGTTTAGAAAACAGTTACTTTCAGAAGAAACTATTAAATAATCATGGATCGAAGAACGTGCATATATTGCGGTAAAATATTCGATAGCATTTTTCAGCGGATTCAGCATGTAAATAGCGCCCACGCGGGAGGTAAATCAGCAAAAGATTTTTCAGAAGATTTCAAAAAAAAAAGTCCAATATGGTATTTGAAAACTTTAAAAACTCTCTTCGAGATAACGAATGCACGAGGATAAACACAAGTGAAGGTCAGAATAGTAGGTCAAATTATTCTATCAGTGATGGCGATGAAAGAACCATAAATGTCGTAAATAGCAATGTCGATAATAATGATTGCGATGAATCTATAAAAAGTTCTGAATGTTCAAATGTCGCGAGTGTCAATTATCGGAAAATCACAAATTAGGTACTTTCGAGGAAGCAGCATCCTCCACCGATAGACAAATTACGCGTTTATTTCAGAAGTCTTTTAAATGTGATTTGTGCGACAAAAGTTATTCTTATCAAAGTAGTCTTTGTGCTCACCGTCGTACGCATACTAAAGTGAATCTCTACAAATGTGAGTCATGTCCGACAGAGTTTCTAAGCAGAAGTAGCTTGGAAGATCATCTTCGCACACACAGGTCTCAAACCTTTTAAGTGTCACTTGTGTGGGAGAGGATTTGCTCAGAAAGGACAACTTAATAAACATCTTCGCACTCACAATGTTGAAAAGTCCTTCTATTGTAAATACTGTGGAAAAGAATTTAATCGAAAAGTTAAACGTGATGCACATCTCCGAATTCATATTTGAAAGAATCCTTAAAAGTGAGCTTCGTGAGTGGGAGCATTTGTGCTGTTTCAGAAATGATATTCCAATCGTTCATTTAAGTAAGTTACAAATACTCGTACATGCAGAACAAATCTAACATGGATATTTCTGTGAAAGCATATCTGAAGAAATTGAATTTAAAGAATAAAGATAAGAAAAAAATATACTAGGATCATAGGATTTAGAAATACATTTCATTAGGAAATTTTTGTTATTGGATTCGAAATTCATATTTGGAAAAGGACTACTATGAATAAAAATTACCCGTACTGAACCTTTTTTATTTTGAATGCAATCTGAAATACCTTTGTGGAAAAACTCATATTTTCTATTACATTTTTTCATGCTTTATCCATCCTCATAAAACCAAAATAACATTTTGTGCACTGTAAGAATTTGTATAATTACTTTTAATAAAATATTTATAATTTTGTGGAAAATGCTATTTATTGTTATTTAATGAATAAGTAAGAATTCATTTACTGTATTATATTCTAATTATAAATGAACATTTACTTTAATATACTTTTCGCTTTGTGCTTGGTTTTAACATTAAACTGCCATTTTATTTCTCGTGAAAACTTTTAATACTATAAGATAATATTGGTTTTTGAATAGATTTATCGATGAGATTTCAAAAGTAAAATTATTTAGTTTAAAGATTTTCTTTTAAGTGAGAAGTTTCGGAACAAAATTTAATATTCTTTAATGCTTCTTTTTTTAAAATGATTGATTTCTTAATTAAAATATATTTCTATTTGTATCAGAAAAGGTTTTAATTAAACAAGACGTATATTCTATTTACCATAAAGTCAAAAACATTTGTACAATGATTAAAATCAAAGTAACCAATTCTTCGGCATTAAATGTTGACGAGAGAATATCTTTAATTTTTTAGCCAAATTTATTTAACCGCTGTGGCTTATACATATGGACAGAGTTATTATAATGAGATTAGATTTTAAAATTTCTATGGTTAATATAGTGCATTTTTCTTACATCTAGATGTTACCTAATACACAATGAACTAAATTTCATTGGCCATGTTGTTATAAAAATTTAGGTGGCTTATCCAGAATTGTAAAGATTAAAATAAAAGTATTGATTAGAAGGTAACTATTCGACTCCAGTAAATCCTAAAAGTAAACAAGACGAACATAGAAACAAAATTCCATCCTGTTGTGGAAGATTGCAAATAAGGTTTTTAATATCAATGGAACGCATATTTCATACAAATTTATACATATACAAAACTGCTTCAAAATATTTTTTTAGTGTAATAAAGAAGTAAATGATATAAATTTTACAAGTAATGTATTTTAGAGGAATATACTAATTTGTATCTAATTCTAGTACCCGCTTAAGTGGAGAGTTAGGTTACTGGAGGAACTGAAATTGACTGTACATTGTTTAGAGTCTACAGCTTCCGTGCTTTTGTTTCAAATTTAGTGAGGTATCTCCTCATACTTTGCTTTCAACCATAGCGTTGAGGTAAAATATTTGTCTGTAGTTCCAGATTTCCCGGTTTTAAAATCCAGTGCAGACAACTTTGAATTAGTTTGGTTTGGTTGAATTAATGTCACTCTCGGAGTTACACGATAATTATCAACGGTGGATCTTGTAATTTTAAGCGTCGGTCAAGGTACGAGGGCAGGACCTAATATGGAGCCTCGATCTCCTAACTTCCATACCACGGCGACGGGAGGCCTTTGAAGATCTACAAATTTAATGAGCATCAGTCCTGACTATATCACGGGTGTTTCGGGACATGAACGTCTGACACGATGAGAACTGCCGGCCGCAAATCCGCGACTTTGACCAATAAGCTACTGCGGCCATCTAAAGACTTTGCAATGCTTTTTTAAAGGAAATATCAATATTCAAAACTCGCGAACTACAATAACGTCCTATGTTAGAGCTGTATTATCAGATTAATTGTCTAAACTCTAGATTAAGTTATAAATTATGTTTTATACAATTCAGAGAAAATCAATATATATATATATATATATATATATATATATATATATATATATATATATTCGTATGAATTACCATAATTTGCATATTGTCGTAATTTCTGCTCATAATTGTATAAAATCCACTCTTTCTACAATAAACATATAAACTAAAAAATATTTTCTATTATGTTTTTCCATTTTCGAAGTCTCTCAAGGTCATAAAGGGTGAGTATGAATTTGTAGGTAAAATATAAGTTATTTCAAAATATTTTCTTCGAAGGTGTACTGTGAATTTAAGTGAAATATGTATAAAATTAGAAGTAAATGTAATGTTGTAAGTCATAAATGAATCTACAAAGGATTTTTCTGTTTTCGAATTGTGACAGTCAGTGGAAAATTATTGAGATAATTTCACTTTTGTTCTCATTTGCCGGCATTCATTTCCCCAGAACGAAGGATCTTCGAAACAAAAATTGTTTTTTTATTTGTTTTTGTTTTTGTATTTGTTTGACATGCATAAATGTTAGTTATATTTACTGGAATGATGTACGAGATGTAAGCAGCAGCAATGAGGAAAGTGTTATTTTCAATATATAAGTTAGATCAAGAAAAACATATATTTTATAATTATGTTTTACATTTAAATAAAAAAGAATATTTTCGTTATAACAGTATCTGCATTGTCCTCGTTTTTAAATGTGGGGTAGTAATGAATATAAAAGTAATAACCAAAGACTTTGAAGTTTTCTTTTTATCTTAATATAGTTAAATTCTTCTTCGTTTTGTCAGCTGCTGAAAGTGTTTACTATAACTGGGTTTATAATATTACATGTGTGACTAAGATATCCAAATATAGATATATTCGTCTGCTCGATGAAATGGCTCTTTCCTTCGAGTCGAGGGTTCATGACCTGACGCCACTAAAGACTCGCCGTATAAAGGAGTGACTTTCGAGAATGCAAATCCTATAGTGGTGCAATTAGAAAATGGGGCTTCAACTAAAATATATTGTTCATAACTTGAGCACAAGTTTCACAATAACGTTGACCATCGCCTATAGTTCTCATAATGTTTCTCAGCGTGACGCTCATAAACAATCTGAAAAATAATACTTAGTTGAACGTCGATCAGAGGAAGGAAAATATAATTCACATTTCTAATTTCTCGTTTTATGGTTGTTCAAAAATTCAGTTCATTCTGTTCCATAAACATTGTCAAATCAACATTAAACATTATTCTTCTTTCGATAAGAATAACATTGAAGTAATACATAATTTTTTCTGTGAACAAATAGTGTGCTGTAACACATTAGTGGTAAAGTAAACTTCTACTCAAAAAGTTAAGGTTTGACTTGGTTTTATCCATATCGCACGTAGAAGCAACACTAGGGAAAGTGGCGACGGAACTTGTATTTTTGAATCTCGATCAAGTGACGAGGATGTCATCTCAGCTGGCACTTCCCTCTCCTAATTCACACATCGCCAAAGGAAGATATTGATTCTCGTCGATTTAAAGTGCATCAGCCTCAGCTACACGGTGAGACTAGTAGAATCAAGGCTTGAACAAAAGAATCGACCAAAATCACAGGGGGGTGATTACGCGAAAGCAACAAATTTCAAAGAGGATCAATGACGAATGAATAAGATCGGCGACTTCAAACAACGATTTTTGCTTTTTAATCTGTATGGTCGTGAAGAGTGAATATATGTCTGTTGTATAAATCTGACTTTCTGAACATCGCTGAGAATATTTTTGTTGAGACTTCTTACGTCCACTACGTAATTTAACAACATTTTAAAATGAAGAGTTGCTGTGGATTACTTCAGCCGGCAATATATTAGTAAAAATTTTACATTTTTCTAAATTCTTGAGAATATGTACAAAATGTATTTATTATTCTCAATATCACAAAAGATCATTTAACATGAATTCAGCGAACGAAAAAAAAAATGTATATTTATTTTCATTATATTTACAAAATACTCGGGAATAGGATATATTCTCAATAAAATGAAATTATACCAAACTGAAACAAAATCGATTTCCTTTCATTAATCTTAATTCAGTAGCTTTTCTAAAGTATGGTGTCAAGGGACGACATCTTGAACAATATTTGAGTATAATTTTTCTAACTCGTAACATAACAAATATGTTGTAGTGGATGCAGGTTGAATTTCTTTTCATGAAGAAAACATAGTCTTAAGAGTAAGTCACAAATAGTAATAATAGGTTTGAATGCTTGCGAAACAAATTTCCTTTTCTTAGCGCCATATTTTCTTAATCGTTCATCAGATCGATATATGTCGCGGCTAATATTCTAAAAAAGGACTTTTTCTTAAATCTAGATTATTTCATTTCTCAACGAGCTCTGTTGTTTAGATAAACAGAAAACCTCGAGATTTCTCTTTAACGGGAATTTTGAAAATCGCAATTGATTGCACATATGAACAAAAGAGTAAGTTATAGTATGGTGTCTTTGTACGTATCATTTTCTTTGCATTTTAAAATAGCTTTAATAAAAAATTTCTTCTGAAATGGGTTGAATAAGGGTAAAAAATATTTGTTTACATTTCATTAAAATCTGGTTTTTTGTTAGTTTTATTCTAATTCTTTTTAGTACGGCATTTCACGAAGCAATATGTGTGGAGATTACATTTGGTAAGATGAATATAAATGTTATGCTATGAAAATTTCGAAAATGTAAAATTTGCATAAATAGAAGAGATTTTTAAATGAAAGTATTCAAAGAGAAAGTATTTTATCACAAAATAATTCGTTGAATTGAAACCATTTTCATAAATGGTTTTACTTCATATTTAAATGATTAAGTTTAATGTTTTTGTATTTTTTTTAATACGAAAGAATCGTTTTGTTTCCAAGTTTCGACGATCCGTTAATTCTGCAATATTACCGCCGATAAATTTGTTGAAAAGACATCAGGGTTTAATAAACTTCAATTTGTAATGGGTAGTTCACCAAATGTTAACAGAAATTAACCAAAAAAAAAGATAACTATGATCATTCATATAGTAATAAAAAGAATAAAGATTGTAAGTTTAGAATAAAAGGGGAAAATCTGAAAGTAAATATTGGGTTTAATGCATCTACAGTCAGAATTTAAATATCGTAATGCACATTTATAACGTATTATCTGTTGGAAAATATGTAGACGACTGTCGCAAAAAACGCTGAAATTATTGATGGTACACTTAAAAAAATATGTACCTTTGTGTTTATAACATAAATTCAAATCTAATTTAAACAAACTGAAACGGCTATGGTAGTCAAATGGTCTCAGTGGAGATCTTTGGAAGGTTTTGGATAAAGATACGTCGCGTAGCAGCCAAATGCAAGGTAAATATATCGGACACAAATAACTCACGTTATGTAGTGTGGAAATTATATACCAGGGTGTCAACTCGGATATCATCCTCGTCATTTGATCGCGGCATAACTCTAAGAGATAGTTAGAGAATATCTCTCGGTATTTTTCTCATTGCGAAAATAATAAGAAACATTAATAAAACAAGCAAAAAAATTAGTTATATCAATGTATTTTAAACTCTATTAGAGTAAAGAAACAAATCATGAAACAGATATTTGTGTATTTTAAACATGCATCTGCATTATTTGGTATGTGATTAAACCCCTTAACAGAGCCTACAACCTTAACTTATCAAACATGATTATGAATAGTTTAGTTAACTATTAATTAAGCGCAAGAGCTTCAGCTAAATGGATTTAAGTACATATTTAGAAAAATATTAGTCTTAAATCACAGAACATTTTTTCGTAAAAATAGCGTCCAATCGACAGTACCGTGCATCAGCATAAATAACAAAAGTAGTATTAATATATGTAATTTTTTTCATCAATAAAATTTGCACTTAAAGAAAGGAATGATATATGTTTTGTGCATTATTTATGAATTAAACTAAACAATGAGTGATTGCATTATTTGCAATAATTTCTTTTATTCATTGTATCGGTAACTGTTATTAAAGCGAAAAGAGCAACAGATGATATTAGAAATAGCTTTTTCTACCCCTCTAGCAGAAATGAGATATAACTACTGCTTTAAATACCAATAATTTTAAGACAAATTAAAATAAATGATATCTCAAACTCTTTCAAATTGAGAAAAATAACTAAACTTATTTTGAATAATTTTCTGAAAAAAATATGGGAAACTTTATTTAACTAAAAATCTTAATAACCTCTTTTATTCGACTGGAATTTAAATACACGCATGGACCAAAAAATTAGCGCACCAAGAAATAATTGCGGGATCATAACAAAACTTGGCAGGAAGATACATGTTAAAAAGATATGCAAATAATTAGAAATGCAGCGTAATTGCGCATTACGTATAGTCGGTAGAGAGCATTTAGTGTCGTTCTCCATGAAATATAAAACAGGTAACCAAAGCTTGTTTAATTATGCTGAATCGCTTACAAAGGAAGAGCTGAGGTAGACATGTCAATACGCCGTTTTCGAAGACAATATGAGCAAATGTCGCAGTTTGAGAGGGGGAAAATCAACGGCATGATGGAAGCTGGGTGTTCTGCTAGGCGAGTAGCTCGTCAATTAGGCCACTCTGATTGTGTTATGAGGAGGTGTTGGGACCAGTGGATCGGAGAGATGTCATTTACACAAAGAACAGGCTCAGGATGCCCTCGACAGAACAGTCGTCGAGAAGACTGCCACATCATAAGAAATGCACGCATACAGCCAACGGCTTCATCGGCCGTCATCCAGGCACAAATAGCACCTTCACTAGGGGCCCCTGTGTCTTATCGAAACATACGAAAGCACCTGTCTGAAGGACATTTGAGATCGCAGCGCTCATTACGTGTGATGCCCTTGACGCTCACCCATGAACGCCTCATTTTGCAGTGGTGCCACGCACGAGGAAACTGGAATGTAGCGGAATGGAACCAGGTCGTCTTTAGCAAAGAATTCAGGTTCAATCTCAGCAGTGATGACAATCGTGTTCGTGTGTGGAGACCCCGTGGATAACGCCTCAATCCTGTCAGCGACACTCCCTCTCACAGCTGGTGTAATGGTATGGGGTGCCATTGCCTACAATACACGGACACCCTTAGTATGGATCCGTGGCACAATGACAGCCCAGCGGTATGTACATGACATCCTGCAACCACATGTGTTTCCATTCATGCAACGACTACCAGGAGCCCTTTTTCAACAAGACAATGCTCGGCGTCACACGGCAAGGATGTCACAAGACTGTCTCTTCACTGTTACTAGCCTTCCTTGGCCTGCGCGATCCCCAGATTTGTCTCCAATCGAGCATATCTGGAATCATTTGGGACGGCGAGTTGGGCATCCCAAGAGTTTGAACGAACTGGATACACGGTTACAGCAAATATGGAACGAAATGTCTCAAGACATCATACAGAACTTGTATGCCTCAATGCCCCATCGTATCGCAATGTGCATTCGCGCTACAGGGGTTTCAACAGGGTATTAAATCATCCGTTCTTTTTCCCTTTTCTCTGAAATAAATGATCCTTTTGCTTTGATTTTCTAATCATTTACTTATATCAAAGTAGTCATTACGTATGTAAAATTTCTTTTCATTTTGACGACTCCTTCTTTGTGTGTTAATTTTTTTTTGTCCATGAGTATATTTAAAATATTTATTTCCTTTTTGCAAATTACAATATTTATGGAATTTCAATCAACATTGATAGGAAAAATTATTAATGCATTAAACGTATAAATGTTTAAAAACTTGTAATGAAAAGAGAAATTTTTTTTTGAAGTTTTAAATAAAAATTGTTTATTTTTTAATTACAAAAACGCAGTAATATGTGAGACTATTGGATATATGTTTCCTACTGATATCAAATTTAGGTACCTTTATATTCCGTAATAAATTTAAAAACAATTTCTCATAAATTTAATGAGATATATTCCGTGTCTGAATTTATGATGCTTTTCACAGTTACAAAAAAAAAGAGTACTAAAATATCTTCAATTAATGTCTTTATAATAGCAAAAGTCAGTAGAAGTGGTTAGATCTTATGCACCAAATCGAAATTGAGTCAATTGATACAATTCT
>BMAW01006211.1:10014-34176 GCA_019974015.1 Nephila pilipes | reverse complement strand
AATGAATGTGAAAATAATTAGGAAATGTACTATACCCGGATTTTGTGATTTTAAGTTTTTTTTCTTACAAATATTTATAAAAACAAATGTTAAATATATTGTGTTATTGCCAATTGTACGCATCTAGTCAAAAACATATGTGAAATTTACAAATGATATTTATTGCCAAGGAATGCAGCTTCTTCTCTTTTGGGAAGAGGGCTAATCTTCACGAATATTAGAATTTGTAATAGTACTATAAACCTGAAATTTAAGAAGAAAAGTAAGTAAGCATTTATTTTCTTATTATTATTTTTCATTCAATTGTAAGGAAAGGATAAATAAAGTGTTCCGATCTAAAGTCTCTAACAATTGTTCCAACAGTTACAATTCCTTGAATTGGCTTCACTGTATCCTCGATAATATAATAGATGTTAATTTCTAGTGGGAGTGATTTATTGGTTTATTAACGTAACACTGGAAACAACACGAGATCTACTGGCTAAGGATCTCGTAATTTTGAACTTTGGTTAAGTGACAAGCACTGCACCTGAGATAGTACCTTTATGTACAAACTTCCACCCCAAGCTAACGATAGGAGATTGAGCCTCGTCAGAATGCAGCAGAGCGTCTTCGTGGCGAAACTTTAGTGGAAAAAGGCTCTAACCTATAACTTTACGAAAACCGCAGACCATGAGTCTGCGACTATAATTAATAGGTTACAGCGGCCATTGTTACATTTAGTAATACAATTTATTCGCCATTTTGCCACTCATATTTAAATAGACTTTCCAGGTGTTTTGCTGATTATTATTACTCCAATTACTTAAGCAATAACAATATATGAGATCTATGAGCTGAATATATCTTTTTTTTTCTTGCGATAATTTTAACCGTTGTTTCGGAAATAGTTAAATAAATGTTTGGTTTTTAATGAGAAAATAATATATATATTTTTTAATCATACAATTTAAATCAATTATGGATTGAAATTACAATACAGATTTTTTCTTTATTCAAATAAAAAAAATTAAGAAACACATTACACTTCGATTCAAATAACAGTTGACATTGTGTGTATTTAGTCTGGTTTCAATGTATCAGTCAGAGTCAATGCTGCGAAAGTTTCAAGAAGGGACGGCTGAAAAAATTGACCAAGTTAGTCGCATAGAAGCACATGGATATTATACTAATAATTAAGAATCTATGCTTACAAGGATGTTTCCTACAGGTTAGTTGTTCTTAAAAGAAAATATATCTCTTGAAATTTGCGCCCCAATTATCTAACTTTTTTTTGGAAAATTATGCATTTCCTTATGAAGTAAAGGAATAGGAAAAAATTCTTTAAAATATAAAATCACCCCAAATCAAATCAAATAATGATGTTGACATGATAAAATTTTCTGAATAAGCGACTATAGAGAAACAGAAATGATAAAAAAGGTTTAATTTTCTTTCTCTCTCCATATCAAATGTCAATGTTGTGAATGACAAATAAAAATCAAAAACAAGATTATTTTTAGTCAATTATTTTTAAAATTGAATCTTTTTTCTCAAAAGTATGAATTGATCTTCACTTTTAAGAGATAAATTGAATATAATGAAGTCATGGAACTATAAATTCTATAATTAAATCATATTATATAAGTATATCAAGGAAAATATATAGAGGTTTATCACATACGGAAATTTATAGAAAAAAATTTCCAGACTGGGAAGGTTTTGAATTGACTCAAAATTTTGCAAAAGATGAAATGTACTTGAAAGCATCAAAGAAACAAAAAAAGTTTAACTTCTCGATTATTTTAATTATTAACTTTGTTTAAAATATATTCATTGCATTTGTTTCTACCATCGAAATCAAATTCAAATTATAATAATATTATTGTGATACAAATTAGTTCTTCAGCATTTGATACATATTATTCACATATATCCGAAAGGGAACTATTGAAGGGAATCACCAATTCATATATGTAATAATAGATATTTTACTGACATTCTACATAACCGCCTTAATCTATTGAAGTCAATTAAAACATGATTCTAATTCCTAAGTATTCTATTTTATTTCCTATATCTATGCTTGTTTCTTCCAGCTATTGTATGTAAAATGTAAACAAAAAATTAATGTGAAAAAATCTATATGTAATATTCTCGAAAAAAAAAACAGATTTAATCACTCACATTGCGCTTTATTTGAAATTATTTTTAAATTATTCAGTTAAATACAAGATATAAATTAAACGATGAAATATCGAGAAATGGACTATAGTAAACTTTTCCGATACTAAATTTTTAGGAAGCGATAAATTATTAAATTCACTATATTTAAGGTAAATGTAATTATAATTGAAGCAATTGATAAAAAAACTGAAAAGTGATCTAGTACTCGAAAAATGATCTAGTACTCGAAAAATGATCTAACTAAAACAAAAGCCTCTGGTGGCTTATAATATGTCTTTAGTTGAACAGACTGCATGCGGTTATGGCATCGAAATCTCCCGCATGGTTTTTACTTGTTCTCCGTGGTTATGAGTGGGGCTAACGCAAGGCATGTAGTGGGGCTAATATAAGATATATCTGTCCAACATTCATAGCTTTCTGTTCGCATGTTGTTCGAATTTGTAAAGAAACCTGCTATTCGGTTGTCGTTTCTTTTAACTTGAAGAAGGTTGAAAATTACTAGTTAATTGGCAAATAAAAGTCGTGTTTATTCGAATCTTAAACGTTATCATTAATGAAACACAAATCTTTTGTGTTTTCATAAAAATACTACATTAAAATTAATATTGTTTTTCAACTAATCTTTATTCACATAATCATCATGTCTTGAAAAGTATAAAAAACTATTTATGATATATCTAATGGTTGCAGTTCGTTTTCATGTTACTAGAAATAAATTCGCAATGTGTAAGGTTTGAAGTAATCGAATAAGCATTTGAAGAGCTATAGTTAATCTTTCAGAACTGTAATCATATCAAAGTAGTTTCCAAGCTAATCGCTACACTGTCCCTAGATAATTGAAGCTTTCAACTTTAAATGGACATAATAAATATTTAAAAACCACAGCAAAATTACTAAAAAAATATAATCAAATTATCACTTTGAAGTATCCTAGCAATCTGGATACAATTTATTATGCATCTTATTTGTTAAATAGTTCCTATAAGCAATGAATAGAATTAAATTAATTTCTCGATACTTTTATTTACTAAGATATAATTTACCCATTTGGTAATATGTTTGTGAAAAAGATTTTTACGAAACTATATTATTTTACTTTAAAAAAAATTACACCTGCTAGAGGTACTACAGAACATACTGCTTAAATTTAATTTTCTATATAAAATTAGTTTCATGGTGAGCAAATTCATACATTTCTTACGGTGGGTAAATGCTTATTTTGTCCTAAAATCAGTATTGAAAGGGGAAATATATTTCGGCCTACAATAGTCATTTCTTAGTTACAATCTTGAATGCTTCTCAATAATAATCGTTTCAAAACTCACTTCTCTCTAACTTCTGTCAAACAACTGCTCCTTTTACAAGTGTTGGGAACCTAAACTTAGGTTTCCGGGATAATAAAACATATTTAAATTTGGAAACTGAAATTAAGTGAAATGTATCTTCAGATCAACGCTTCCATGTAGATATTATTAGATGTATTTAATGCTTGATATTAAGAATGTAACATACAGGAGATATTAATTCTCTCTTTTCTTATCTGGAAATAAAATATTAAAAGATGCAGTACCGTTTAACGTGTTTTGGGCCTTTTTCTCTTTAAAATGGCTTTAAATAGAAGACGCAAACAATACAAAGTATGTTTTTATTACGTGACATGTATGGCTACGAAATAGAAAAGGTTTCATTTATTTAAATAATGCTCTTCGGAAGAGACACATTCTTGAATAATACAGATAAATATAATTCCTTAAGGCCATAATCCTACATTGTATTGATATATAAAATATAAAAGCTTTATGTTGAATAACGTTTGGTGCAACTATTTATAATAAATAATATAAACATAGTTTGACGTATTCATTGCGTAAACATGGAACCTTGTATTGAGTATTCGTTTATTTTTAAAGTGAGTGTTGTGAGAAACCCTTAATATAATGATACATTATGAGAGAGATATGTGTTAGAAATTAAAAAAAAAATTCTTGTTAAATAAACTAATGTTTTTAATAAAATGTGTAAAAAAACTATGTTTAAAGAGTTTGTTTTTTTATTTAAAGTAATTGGATCGCTTACACAAAAATAAAAGCATTTTTTTTTTACAAATTCAACATTGTTTTATAAATTTGCAGAGATAGGAATCATATTTTGATAATAATCGTCTTATACCTGTGTAATTTTTTATGTCGTAAAAATCATATAAGACATTTATTAGGAACTTTTCATAAGTAACATAAATATTTCCATGAAAATAATACAAATTTACATGAATGAAAAGTAAATATTTTACTTTCCCTTTAGCACAAGCGTAGGGTACCATAACAAAAGCATAATCTCTTTCTACGTTCATATTTTTTTTCAAAATTAAACATTTACTGAAAACTTATTTCAAATTTTTTTAAAAAAAAGTAAATTCTGTACTGATACATTAATTGGAAGCTGTTGCTAAAAAGAGTGAATATGTTTGAAATGAAAAGTTACTTTTTATGTTCAAAATGCATTCAAAAATCGAACGTTAATGCATTATTGAAGAAATTACGCTTGAAAATCCTGCGGAAAAGATTAAAAGTATTGGCAATGGTATTTTTGTTTGGGAAGAGTACTTTTAAAATAATATTAAATTTTTAATTTAAGTTCTCATTTTCATGTTAAGGTATATTTTAAATTTAGAATTATTTTTAAGTAATAACAAAGATATTAGTTTAAAATTAATTCCACAGAGCTTATAAGGTTTCTTGATATACATATTGATACCTCAATTAACGTTAAATTATTTGTTTAAAAGAAGCTGTGAAAAGAAATATCCCGAACTACGGGAATGATATAGTTCATTATGCTGAGCTCTACAATGATGGAATAAAATAAATCAATATACATTTGAGTTCAAAATTAAGAGAATTTGCATATTTTTCAGAATTTCACGAAAACAATTTAACAAAATGTAAAAATATAGTTTCGAAACTAAGAAGCAAATCTTGTTTATTTAATACGTAAACGTATACGTGTATGGGGGTGGAACAAGTCGAAAAACAGGATTTAAAAGCGTGTGTGCTATAATCCGCATTTCGTTCCCTAGCTCATTTCACCGAATTTCTTGGTGTTTTATTGCAACAATCGACTAAATTAAAATTTAGAAAGTAAAAGTGAATAAAGATCAATGTTTAGATGATGGAATGAGGTGGTGGATTGTGGTTAGGCTAGAAGCAGGCCAGTTTCAAATCCGATTTTCAGAGAATTAGAATTAATACCCAGCATATTGTCCAACTTATGGAAACAGTTTAAAGATAGGCATGGGGCCAGGTCTTCCAAGAGCGTTAATGGCTAGAGAAGAACAAACTTTATCTATTACAGCGAGGCGTAACAAGGATGCTACAGCTTATCAAGTCTTTCATGAGATGTATGCAGGCACATTAACCTGAGTTTGAAGCATAACAGTTTCCCAGAAGCGTTCATGAGAGAGAGCTGTTTGCAAGCAGACCTATTAATTGCGTCTCACTCAGTTCTGTTAACAGGAGAGTCAGCTTAGAATAATGAACAGGTCATACAGATTGGAGTATGAATCAATAGGTGCCCTTTTCCTTCACCATTGAGTCCCGGTTTATCCTAACCAGTGATTTCAGCTGTACTTTCATTTGAAGAGAATCAGAGACCCACTACCTGCCCCCCATCGACCATGAAATCGACGATTACGGCAGCAGAGGTTTGATGGACTGGGAAGACATCATTTTCGATGGTCGTACACACCTCCATTTCCTTGAAAGAGGCACTGCGACACTGAGAGTTATAGGGAAGAGGTCTTGGAGCCCTATATCCGAAGTTTTCAGGAGTCCAAGTGCTCCTGGTGTCCTTTTAATGGATAACAACGCGAAGTCACATAGAGCATAAATTTTGGAGACATTTCTGGAAAGTAAGGCTATTCGCAGGTTGAATATGCCAACCAGATTGATTGCCAAACTATCCAAGAACTGAAAACAGCCCTGCTGAACGAATGCGAACCATCTCCACAAATAATCATAAGCTTTCTTATTTCTAGGCTGAAATTACGTTGCGAAGTCTTTATATCGGTAAGAGGGGTGGAAACCCCCTATTAACCTATTTTTTGGTTCTATTCTGCAATTGCTGTTTCATACCTGCGTCTCCGATGAATATTAAGCACGATAATGCGCTTCTATTATAACTGTTGTACTGTTATTTTATTATTTTTTTTTGTATTATATGAATCCTATATTCACACCAAATTTGATTAAAATCTATTCAGTAGTTCTAAAGATAATTAACCAAATTGGAAAATATTCTTAGTTTTGAAAACCAGTGTATTATGGGATAAAATGTAACTCAATGGAGACTATGTAAATAAGACCTAAGGTTAGTAATTAAAAATTAGTTTGTATATCGCCAATTTTAGGTTTAGGTTTTAGGTTATACATATTTTCATTATATTATCTTTATGAAAAAAATTGCATGCATAATTTTATTTTTTACATTATTGTGAACTATAGCCATAAGATGTGCAGAAAACAGTGAATGAGTTTTAGCGACTTATTGATTGTGTTGACAGAATATATATTCGAACGTTTCAAACCCAATATATATATATATATATATATATATATATATATATATTAAGTATTCGAACAGTAAGTATATTTTTTTATGTACAAAGCTTTTGAAATTTATAACTTTGAAAGATTCTCATTATTAACTCCCATAAAGTTCAAAAAATTCATGAATAAGAAACCACTTCCAAACCCAATTCTCTCTGAAATAACAATATTTTTAGATTGAATGCTATAGTTGTAATTTCGAATGTAAAATTGTTTAAAATTCGGCGTGAGAGAACAATATCGAATTAGCTAATTCATTAGCTTTAACGCCGAAGAACAGTAAATAAAATAGTAGGAATCAAATTCTTCTTTTCTATTTTTCCGGTTGGTCCAAAAATGTTTTAAACTTAATAATCAACTTTTCCTTACTATTATTCACTTGGATATATAATAAAAATACACCCTAGGCCTATTTCTTTTATGTAGCTTTCTTACCAATCGTGCTATATTTCCCATTACTAAAACAACAAGTTCAGATTAAATGTATGTATATATTAATTAAATAACATGAAACTCAGTTTTAAAATGTTTTTAAATCTTCAAGAATTGTTACAGGATTTTAAAATGGCAAAATATCATAATAACTATTCTGGCTAGATGTACCAAATGCAAAAAAAAATTGAAGTCAATATGAATTCTAACATTTTCATTTTGAGTTACAAACTATTTGCACTTAAATTACCAATCAAATTATGAGGGTCATTTCTTGCAGCCTTTTCTCTATCTCCTAAATGCTAAAATTTACCAAGTTTAAATAAGTTTTATATGAAATTCATTGGTTGTAGAGATACCAATTTCTTATGTTCATTTATTGAATAGTTATTATTTAAATAAGAGATTTTTTTGAAATTTCAAATAGTCATTTTTTTAAAAAAACATATTATGTGGAGTAATACGTGAAAAGTTAAAAAATAAAGAAAACTTGTGTATATTTCACCTTCTAAAATTTTTTTGAATTTTTTTTTGACAAAATCTCTCATTAAACTATTCCTTTATGTATTATTGTTACCTGTACCATGTTTCAAAACTATAAGGTAAGTAGATCTTTTAGAAATTTTCCTTTTGTGTTGAAATTTTCACTTTTGAGAAAATTCATCTGCTAGATCATCTTCTTGTCTACATTTTAATAATCTTTTTTATTTCTATTTTTTGGTTCTTTGTAAAACTGCCCTTTCTGCTTTCATTTTGCGAACACGATATGCTTCTTGTAATTCTCGACATGTATATAAAATCCATTTTGAACATTTAACAAGTTTAAATTTTGTAATGAATCCTTGATTAAATGGAGATATTGCTTCATACACTCAAGTTCTTAAAATTCTTAATTATATATATACTTTTTTAGAGATTATGTACCAGATGATGATATTTAAACTTTCATTAAAATTTTGACTTATGCCATGAAGTTAGATATCCAGTTCAGGATTTGACAAATCTCTAACTATTGTTTAATACAATTCATAAAAACATCAGTTAAGTTATGTTTCTGTTTATATTGTTCTCCTTTAATTATGGCCATATTATATATTTTCAAAGTAATTTGCGAAACACTTCTCTCTGTGTGCATTTCCATTTTTCAAATTGCACGAATATCTCGAAAATACTTCGGCACCCATAATCATTCCAGTTTCGACACTTACTGTTCTCACGACAACTTTTAAAGAAACATTCCCCTCTTTTGCCAGTCACTATCAATAGACACGGTTAACATTTGGACTTCCATCACTGTTAGAAATTTCTTTAGGAGATATTGCCAAAGAAGCTTTTGCAACATCCTCCATTGCATTATTTAATGCGTGGGTAAACTCATAAAAGCGTTTATTTGTGGGAGGTAAATTCATCACGCCGTAAAACTCTTTCACAACAGCATACCCTTTGCCAATTGATCTCATAGCATATGGATGGCTCGTATAAACTTCATGCACATTAGTTTATCCTTTATTAGTTACACTCTGAGTGACTCTAATATTCACGACTGGTTGTTCGAAACCACAACTGTCACAGAATATAAATAATTCTGTAACCAAACATTGGATTTGATGACCAAAATTAATATGGATATCTTTGGTTTTGCATTTTATACATAACGCATATATTTTTAAGCAACAAGATAACAAAGAAATGTCAATTATTTTCTTAAATTTTTCAGAATAATATAAAAAAAATCTTCATACTCACCAGCATACTTACCTAACGTTGATATGTTACTTACCATACCAGCATAGTAATCATATTTAAAGATTTTGTTCTTATGAAGCTTATACAACTTAGAATGAACTTTTATTTGGTAAAAAGATTTCTCTCTTAAACTTTTTTTCTTAAATGTTTGGGCATTAAAATGAGATATAATGACGAAGTTTTCGAAAAGAACAGATTGTCTGTATTTGGCGAGTCTAAAATAGCACGTTGCATTCCATAACAAACGTTGAAATATAGGCGTTGCAATCAGCTGTTTTGGGTCTTGAAACATGTAGGCAATTTTCTTAAAAAATATTTAAAATACTCTTAATTTAAATAGAACAAAAATGTAAGTGCATTTGAGGCAGAACGATTTGTTGTTGTTTTTTTTCAATAAAAAATTCAAAAATCGAGTTTTTTAACGGATTTGGTTGAAGTGATCACCTAAAAAGAAATTACAAATAGTATTAATGTGGCATGATTCAGTTGAAACAATATTCATTTGATGATATATTTGTTGAAATCAAATAATGTAATTTTATTATAGTATTGATTGTGATAAGGATGCAAATCTTGAAACAAATTATCAAGTCGTCATTACGTTTGTTCGAAAATATAATTTTCTTATAGCGCAGAATGTTACCAATTTCTACACTTTATAATTAATCATAACTACTATGGTTGGACCGTGAAACAATTTCTCAAGAAATAAGTTTCGAAAAAAAAAATTGTATCCACAGTGCATTATCATGTTAATGTACATATCTGTGGGCTCAAGAAAGAAATGGGAAATGTGAATCATTGCGATAAATCAGGATTTTATAACAGATTATTATATGCATATCTGTAATTCCAGTCATTTAAACTTTTCGTTGGATACATTAAAGAAATATGAAAATATTTATTACAAATCCACCAATCCTTCTCTGTATACGGTCTAACGAATAGGACATTATTGAACCAATGAATATTTGAAAAAAATGTTTCTACAAACAGACAAGTAATATGCCACTTCCTTATTATCCTTTAGATGCTGCTAAAGATTCACAAAACATAAGAAACTAAATCAGCACTTATAAAGACATAAAACTATTACACATGCATCAAAGCGAAATCATTAAATTCAAAACTAAACTCTCTCATTGACAAATTTCCTCTCTTCCTCTCAGCTGCAACGTGGCTAGAGCTGTGTTAACAGTCGTCTAACCTTTCAAACCACACATCAGATTTATTGATTTTTTGGCAGATTTAAAGAAAAAAAAATATTCTTCTTTTCCTAGAAATGCCTGGGAAATTTCAAATCATTTAAATTTATTGATAAAATGTCCAAAACGGTACAAGACAAAATTTTAAATCGTTTTCAAATGAAGACACCGCAGACGTAATTATCCAAAATGAAATGAAATATTTAGTTGTTTTTAACAAACGCCAAATCCCTAAGAGCCAAATATGTAGCAGTTAACAAAAAAAACTTTTGTTATTTATAAAATGGAGATATTCGTTTTGATGGTAATCATTTTTGAAAACAATTTTTCCTTCTAAAGAGGTGCATTTCCAAATTATTTGCTTTAAAATTTATATCTTCTTATTTTTAAATTTATATGTTTTTTTAAATGGCATATTCTCCACGAATTTTTTTTCGTTAACTGTTTTTACAGCCTATAACGGCACAAAAACTACGTTAAATAATATTTAATTGTACTTTATTATTAGGATAATGAGCATTACATTGTTATAATCTCCAGCACAGAATTTCTAATAAAGCTTCCTATTATCTATAAAGAGCATTTTTGCTGTATAAAATGAAAAACTATTAGTCAAACACAAAATGTTAATATTTGGAGTCGAAGCAAATTAAAGTTTACTTTAATTAATTTTTTTATTATTTTGTTTTTATTTGAAGTAATTTTCCGAGAATGAAAAATAAAAAAAAAAAAAAAAAAAAAAATGTAGAATCGTTACGAATTTGCTGATTGAAAGCTTGATCAGGTACATTTCCTTAGTATCTTATTGAGATTATAAATATATCTTATTGAGATTAAAATATCTTTTAAAATCTACAATTAATTTCTTTTATGATTTAGAAAATAGTTCATATTTTACTAATCCTTAAAATAGCATTAGATTTAGTAAAATCCCTCAGCAATGAGACTACACAAAAATTGTTTGGCATCCGATCTATCTGTGAGCACCATAATATTAATTTATAAAAAACATACTTTTATATAAAACTAAGATTCGATATGTAACCAAATTTCATTTAAAATTAAAAGAGTGCATATATTTTAGTCTATGTTTCAGCAATTACGATTCGTTTGATAGATGGCTCTTTTTATCACATGAGAGTGACTAAGAGTCATGAATTGCAAATTAAAATTATTCTGCTTAGTGTGATTAATGAACTCAAGTCTAGAGTTTTTGTTTTTGTATATCAAAATTTTGGACCACGGTTAATTTAAGCAGGCAAAATGAGTTTCTCCACATCAGAGGTCGAAAATTGAACCTCGACAGCATTTGAAACGAAGACTATTCATTAACATAATCTCTTTAATAACTATGGAAAAGTAACTGTTTTATACGTCGTTTGGAGATTTTTAATATACTTTCAGTAAAGTTTGAAGTAAATTCAAATTATTCCGTTTGAAGTGCAAAGTAAATAGTATACATTTAAGAAATATAAGCATGAACTTATAATGATGAATCTGTTTTTATATTTAATTTAAATAATTTCTTTTAGTATACAATTGCAAAAAAAAATATTTTCTTCTTTCTATTTCAAATGAAGAGATCAAACTTTTACTCAATATATAACACATCAATCAATAACTCCCGAGACTAACCCAGAGATGGCGCTGGTATTAAACCAGTTACCAATAACTTTCTAGAGTACTAACCTTTGCTTAAAACGTGTCAAAATTTTAAGTCGATCGGACCAAACAGCTGAGTTATCGAGGTTGGAGTAAAGTCGTTTGTAGTTTGTTTAAAAAATGGAAAAAACCAAATTCGTGTTCTATAAAACATTGTTTTTTAATGGGTAAAAACACCGTGGAAACAATGGATTGAAAAATGTTACGGACTCTTGTCCATCGACAACGATTTGCTGGTGGTTTGCTGAGTTTAAACGGATGGTCGTACCGACACAAATGACGCGGAACGCTCGGGTAGACCTGTGGAAGCCGTTACACCGGAAAATGTGAGAATTGATGACAAAATTATAATGAATCGTAAGTGAAGCTCCGTGAGATTGCTGAGATGACACAGATATCATATGGAGATGTATTTACTGAAAAGGTTTTTCAAGTGGATTGCGTTGCTTTCGATGGAACAAAAACAGCATCGAGTCGATAAAAGCTGTTTATCGCTATTTACTCGCAACAAAAAAGATTTCTTGCGGAAAAAAAAAAAAAAAAGATTAAAAAAAAAAAAAAAAAAAAAGAAAGATTTGGAAAAGCGTTGAACGATTGTATCACCCTAAAGGTGATTAACAAAAGGTGTTATGTTGATGAATAAAAAAAAAATTTGCAAAAAAAAGGTTGTTTTCAATGTTAGTCTCGGGAGTTATTGATTGATGTGTTATATATTCTTTATTAGCAAGTGATTTGAACTCGAAGGATGATTTATTTCTATTTATTTCATCTGCCTTCAAACACGTATCTAGAATTCAGTGGAGTCTTCGGAAGGGATGGAATATAGACCAGTGATATTGATAGGTGTATCTATGAATTTGAAGTAGAAATGTTGCTGTTGATTCTTGAAGCCGTAATATCTATAGAGGAAAGAATGGTGGATTTTTTTTATTTTTTTGGAATGGAGTGGGCCCTTTTGCTGCACTTTGGGAGTAAAATATTTATTTTAGGAAATAATTATGTAGGGAAAACAGCTAGCATTAGAAAATACATAATTGAAAAATTTGGAAAACAAAACTGGTATTAGAAGGTAAATTTGATCATAAATAGAAGGGGGGGGTGTCGACTGTTAATTACTGCAATATTTTTCATAATTAAGCAATTTTTGACGTAAACATTTATTTCTTTTTAAATTAAACTGATATGAAAGTAAGGATAAAAGAAATCAATCTAGATAATGAAATAAATCGATAAATTTACAATGGTTCTATAAAATAAGGTAAAATGACACTTGGCATTATAATTTTTTTACAAATGTGTTAATTTTTTACATTTTGCATAATAATATAGACAGAATTAGGGAGATAATTTGATTTAAAGGACGTGTTTTGAATGAGCTTTCTAAAAGTTGGTATTAAGAGAGCTATTATTATTTCATTGTTTGTTATAAACCATGTTGTTATGTTATTCTTCGTATTATGGTTTGATAATTTCGAAAATAGTTACGTTAGTTTTTGCAATGTATATCCATACTGGATAGGCATATGAAATCATTGCACTCATAAATACAGTGTTGTGAATCAAGTTTTTGTCTAGATTCTTTATTGAGTTTCGATTAACTGAGGCATACAGTATTGTCATTAATCGTCAAATATCTTTGACTTTTCATTATATAATTTTTCTTTATATTAGATTTCTATCAAGCAAAACGCCTTGATATTTTGTGTTTTAAAACCACGGGTTTGGATGGTTTTCAACTGTTCGGAGAAGATTCATTTTTCAGTAAATAAATTTCAGACGCGATTTTCAACATTAATTTTGAAGTTCGAAGTTTCGAAAAAAAAATTGAAAAGGCGGAAGACTTTATTTATTACTTAGATGAAATATTTTGTTTTTCGGAAGCACACGAAGACAATGGTATTAATTTTCTTAAATATTTCTGTTTGTCAATGAGTGTCACGGAATGTCATTAACGTAAGTATTCAAACATACATAACCAAAAAGGCTTCCTTGTGGGAAACCTGTAAAAATAGTTCTAAGCGTTTGAAAGTGATTTCCGTTAAGTTGTTTCATGTAAGTAGGATTTTAGAAAGTGAAATGTTGCAAACGTATAGTTACTAATAATTCTTTCATAGATAATATGGTCTATTCAGACTGCAAAGAAAGAAAAAAGTCAATTAGGACGTATTAAGGAAGATAGCTCCTGAATTGATTTCGAATTCCTGAGGAAATTAATTATATTTCTTTGAAGAAAGAATGAAAAACTGAGAAAAAGATCGGAGAATAAGGTTGTTTTATACCAATAATTAAATTTAATAACAATTGCAATATCTTTTTTGCTAGATGAATTGAAGGAGATTCTAGTGTGAGGGAAGATAGTTAAAAAAATAAGTGTAAAATGTATTTAAAATGTTTTAGTTCAGCTCTACACTTGAAATTATAGCTGCAAATGAAAGAATTGAATATGGTGATAAAATATCTAAATTATTGCTTCAGTTATCCCCTTTTAGGACAGATATGACAGCTTTTATTTAAGACAACTTTCAGTTATGACAAATGTTTATACTGTAATAAAATACGTCACCCATATAAACTGTATAACTCTACTTGCTCGGTAATTTGATTCACACGATGGAATATATGTCAAGTTTTGTGATCAAATAAATTCTGATGCCCTTTTCAGTTCTAGGATGTGTGACTCTGTGAAATATTGGAATAAAGTTCTGGTGATTCTGGTGCTTAATTATTCAGTTATACTTGCATTTATTTTAAAGATATCATTTTCTACATTTTGTGTTTAGGAGTGTCTTGACAGTCATTTTATTACTCTCTCGTTAGGAGTTTCATTTTAGTTCGAATGACTTGTATTTGAACGCTTGTTTTCAAAGGAAATTAACGATTCCTCAACCTTTATGATCTGTGTGTACAAATGCAATATTATGTACTCACCTTTTATATTAGTCAAATAAGTTAAAAATTACCTTTTTGAATTATTAATTTTTTTTTATTTGAATTATTGATAAGGAGATGAATGTTTTAGGTTCCGGGTAGAGTTGTTATGAATTTGGGTTGGGCTATTGTCTACTGATCTCGTAATGTTGGACTTTGATCAAATGAAGAAGAATTGGTTCCTTTTTCTCCACATTCTACACCACACTAAAAGGGTTCTAGAGACTTAGCCTAGATTCAATGTGTATAATTGCTCCTTTATTTTAATAGAATTTCAATAGCTTCAGCATTTGAAACTTCGAATCAACGAAATCTTAGAAGGCAGGGAGTCATCGACAATGAAAACTAAGTTATAGTGACCACGTTTTACCATTTACAACATTTGTTTCTAGAATTTAAAAAAAAAAAAAAAAAAAAAAAAAAAAACCTAGTTAAAATATTTATTTAAAGTTTTGACTATGAACATGATTTACGTGGTTTTGTGTAACAAAATTATAAATAAATAATTTTCTCCTCAGATTGCATTTTGGCATATAAATATCTTAAAATACACAGAATATGACATTATATTTCTTATAGTTTTATGCAGTTCTCTAGAATAATTGTTTGTGTTTTTTTTAACTGGATAAGAGCAAAATTACTTATCTAAGGGAAATTAGTGGTATGATAACTAAATATGCTGGAGAAAATATCGTTGTAGAATGAGAAGTATTATTATATCCATTCATTCATCATTCATTAATCTGCTTTAAATTATAGTATCAAAATTAGCAGCAATTACATTACATCATTAATTGTGAAATTATTATCACTTTGTAATTGATTAATAGTCCAAAGATGATGGAAATTATTAATATATTGCTTAAATTAAAAATTATTTTTAGTTTGTTTTTCAGTTCAATATATTTATATATATCTTTCTCATTCATAACAACCACTTCATTATATTTCTGATATTTACTATTTTTAATGTTTTCTTCCGTTTCACGAATTTCAATATCCTCAATTTACAACAAAATACTGAATTTTGAATATTTTGAGAAAGAAGATACCTTGATAGCACATTAAAAAGATTTAACATTGGTAAATTTCTTTTCCTATTCAATTACAATGAAATATAATCAATTTTAGTAATCCACAAAACAAAGTACATCTAAAATTTAAAAATTTTAAATCGAACAAGTATGGCATGATTCATATAATTACCAATCTTCACCTTTGTAAAAAAATGAAAAAAATTGGATAACTACAAATAAGCATGATCACTTACGACATGTATTTCTTTTCTTAAATTCTCACGTTTCTAAAATCATATACGACTGGTTACACATTATCTCAGTAAACTGAGTACGTTGGATCGCGACGAGGTCATTGATGGCATAGGTACGCGCGGTTTTAAGCTTTTTATTAAACTGCTTTTCATTTTCCTGTTGGATCTTTGATATATTATTTTTCGCATCATTGCGCATTTTTTGCCTATCGTCCCTCATGAAGTTTAAATGTTCTTCTTCCAACAGCTCTTGAATTTTAGAATCTTCTTTGTTCTGCATCTTAATGCCAACCATCAGTTCAAAAGGTGTATATTTTGTACTTCGTGAGGTAGTACTGTTGATGATACGTTGTACATCTGCTACGTATGTATACCACTTTTTCGGGTCGTCTAGTGACAGCTTAGCTAATACCGGGAGTAAAGTTCCATGAATCCGTTCTATCTGGCCATTTCCACGAGGAATTCCAGTAACGATAGTAAAATGATCTTGCACAATAGTCAGAAAATTCCTTTGAGGTGAATGCAGATCCGTGATCAGTAATGATTCGGAAAGGATTACCAAAAACACTTTGTTGTAGCATCAATTTAGCTATAGCGTCTTTTGTGGATGTGGATATCACTGCATAAAACCAAGTGAATTTTGTGAAAGCATCTACAATCGTGAAAATATGGTTGTAATTTTTGTTGGTGGAAGGTAAGGGTCCAACAAAATCGATATGATAAGTATTGAGATGCTTATTTTTCTTCGGAATAGGGTTCAAAAGTCCCTCTTTTTTGCCACGTTTTTTGTTTATTAAAATACAATCGATGCAATTTGCAATAATACTATCAACTTTCCCTCTTAAGTGGGGAATATAAAAGTTGCGTTTCAGAATTTCTTCTGTTTTTGCTGTAGCAAAATGCCCCCGTTGGTGAACATTTCGAATGATATCTACTTCCATAAGTTGAGGTACGACAAACAATCGTTTTGAGGAATAGCAATTCGGATTATCTGTCTCTCAAATAATGAAAGGTAAACACTTATATCGCTTTCAACATCATAACGCGGCATTAACTTCATTAGATTTAGTTTAGGTACAGTTAAAGGTACATTTCCGTCTGAAAGTGTAGCTTTTGATTCTAATTCTAATTTTTTAAGTTCATATTTCCTTTTTTCATGTTCGTCGCTCCTTTGCTCCTCCTCCTTCCGTTCATTAGTAATAACTTCTAAACAGTCTTTTGTAAAATCGTCATCGTAATTTTTATCGTTAGTAATTAACTTAAGTAAGTCGGAAACTTTAGCATTAGGCTCTACAGTTAGTCCTAATTCTTCTGCTAAAGTTATTAAATCGACCTTTCGTGCTCTCGAAAGAAATGACATTTTGCAACGAAGTAAAATAAAATAGAATTTTTGTACTCACAGAAAATCTTCGTCCATAAAAGAAAGTTCCGCTAAGGGTATTAACAATATTTCAAAGTAGCAATCACACACAAATGCAATTCTTTTAAATAGTCATTTCGTCACGAAACTAAACACTGATGTTTGATTCGCTTAAGTTGGGTCGAGCCCCCACTTGTGGTGTGTGTAAAGATTCGGAATAATAACTACTTATTACACACACATACACAGTTTATTTGCTGACGAATGACAGAACATGAAAACACAAAACAAATTAATTAAACTCGCGTCATCACAGCTTTAACGTCCAGCCCCAACTAACATAAAGAGCAATTTCCTGAACCGTCTTATTCAGCGTCTGGCTCCCTCCTCCATTTACTTCACATCTCACTACTCCGAATCTCTCTTGAAGTGCTAGGTGGCGCTCTGGCAGCACCATGGCTGCCTTCCGGGATGGTAGATCAGCAGGTCCTAGATCCAACATATATATAATTGAGTGTGTGTATGTGTGCTCACGCGCATACGTTTATCTTTTTTTTTTACATAATTTGATATTTCTGAAAATGATGTATGTAATCTATCTCATCTAGCTTCTGTAATCTTAGGGTTTTGTTACCACTATTTATTCAAACAAAAATTCAATATATTCTTGAATGAGAGCAGTATTTGACATCTAGTCAAAAAAATTCTTATCTGTTAATTTGTTTATTGGAAGTTATCGCGAAAGGCACTCTCTTCTCTTTGAGGAGTGTGCTAATCTTTAAAATATAGCTAACTCATCTTCATATTTCAAACGATTCTGTTACGTATACAACTAAAATAACGCTTATATATATTTTTTACAATTTTAGGTATATAATAATTGTAACAATCCCATTTCTGTTGAATGACCTCGATTGCTTAGGGATTCACTCGATAGTAGAGAAACCGTAACGTACAGTTGCCTCAAAAGCACCACCAAGTGCCCAGGCAGGTTGCATGTCAAAGATCAACGTCCTAACGGTTGGCTTGGTGTGGAAATTAGAAAAGTATAGAGCCAGCTTATGTGTGTCGTCCTCGTCACACGACGATTATATTTTTAATTTTCATATAATTTCTGGAAACTAATAACTGTAACACTTCCAATTCTATTGTATGTCTACAATAGCTTAGTAGTAATGATAGAGAACTCTTAATGTGCGGTTGTTGCTACAGCCCCGCCAATTGTAAAGGGCTGATGCATGACGAAGCTCAAAGTCCTAACCGAATGCTTAGCGTGGAAGTTGGATGAGTGTAACGCCAGCTCATGTGTGTCGTCCTCATCACTGGACCGAGATTCAGAATTACGAAGCTTGTCACCAATAGCCCTTGTTCTACTTCTGGTGCGACGTTAATAAAGCCAAAGTCAAACCCACATCATTTGCAAATTAATTACGCCGAAAGACAAAATTTCTTAAAGTCATTTGACTGTGTTCTCGAGAGTATAATTATATTTTAATTTTTGAATTGATTTATTTTATATTAACGTCAGACAACACGCAAAACGAGAGCATTTGTCAACAAACCTCAAAAATATTGAACCTCAGTCAAGTGACTAGATGACTTCTGAGTTGGCACCTCCATCACCAAATTTCCAAACTTATTGAATTACATCTTGATGGACTTAACGTGCATTTGCCCGTGTGCTTAGCAGAACTTTAGTGGTTAAAGTCTCAACCACAACTGGACGAGAACTATTGACTTTCATTCCGAGACCATGACAACATGGCTAGAGGGGCCACTAAGAATTTTTGGAATATTCTGTAATCGGCATACTCGACAGTTATATTAAATTAAATTTCTAAATATTTCTATCGACTTTTATGACTAATTACTTAAGCAACTGAAATATGAGCGTAGTGAAACCCATTTGTTTTATTTGTGATAAATTTCTTAGTATTTTCTGAAATATTTTAATAATTATTATTTAGTTCACGAGAAAATTACAATTATTTTGTGATTCATTTTGAGTCGTCTATTTTCTGCATTTAATCATTATACGATTGCAAATAAAAAAGATTTTTTTTATAGAAATTATGGTATGTTGTAAGAAACACTTTAGACTTGGTTTCAACAATCAGTTAATAGTGCGATTGTTTGTTCTTGTTTCACAGATTCAATCAGAGTATATGCTGACTACGTGTCATATTCAAATCTAAATAATGTGAAAAATCCTTTACGCTTAAACATATCGATATTCTATAAATATTTAAGAACCTATACTTAGAATAATGTTTCCTGCAGATATTAATGTTCTTGAGAAGAGGGAGATTTAAATTCAAATAACCCACAATATATATTTCTTTATTAACCCTCCGAGCGTTTTACTTTTTTGTGTAAAGCTATACCGAAAGCCATCTACTTAGGCACAGCTAAAGGTCCCGAAAAGTTTTCCCTTTCCATTCACAAATTCTTCAAAAATGCAAGAGCCTCCTGTTCCTACCCCCTTTTATGACGCGGGTGGTCCACACAACCCCTTGGGTTGGGCATTTAATTGCTTAGATCCGACGCTTAGATAAGCGATTTCGTTGCCTAGGGGAAATCTTGTACGGCAGGCTACAAGCAAGCTGGAATGGGGTTCAGATTATTCACAGATCAGAACTTGGAAGATGTTCGCCCGATCTATTGAGTTTCAATAAAAGCGTTCCAAAAAATGAAGAATAAAAAAATATAGCTTGATAAAAATTGGTGGGTTCATAGATGAAAAATATTTGTTTGCTTCAAACAATAGAAAAAATTTTTTTTCTGTAATTTTTAAAAATTTTTTTTTAATTTTAATATTACGATTTTAACCTAGAAAAAGCACCCTATATTCATTATTGAATACGAGACCAAGAAAATACAAAATTGTTTGCATGTTTTGAAAAAAATTAATGATTAGTATTTGCTATCAAGCACTATTTGCTTAATCAAAGCGCCAGAATTGTCATAAAAGTTTAATTTTTATAGAAGATTGAATTCTCAGAAGCAGTTTGCTTGTAAAAATAAATATCAATAAATATTTTAAGGATAAAATAAAATCTTAAATTTCGTAAAATCACGTGTTTCAAATACAGTAATCGAGACGCATTAGGTCACATATTTAGGCGTTTTTTGGATCAGGTGAAGAATGCACACTTATTCATTATTTTCGAGGTATGAAGTAAAATTGGCGCCACTGTTTTAAAATTGAAATTTTGAACAGAATTTATTTTGAAAGATAATATTAAATGCTTTAGTAATTTGCATAATATTTTAGTGGACGGTAACGCTGATCCTCATAAAAATGTAAAAATTAGTTTGGTCAAACATATATCAGATCTGCAAAAAACCTTTTTTGAATCCTGTTCAAAATAAAAAATTATCTTGGATCCAAAATCTTTTTAAGACTTTTAATTCACTGAACTTCCAATAAAAGAAGTTGGTGTGGTGTGGAAGTTAGGAGAGGGGGTGCCAGCTCAAGTGTCGTCCTCTGCACTTGACCGAAGTTCAAAATTACGAGGTCCATTGCCAATAGCCCTCGTGTTGCTTCCAGTGCGACGTTAATAAGAAAACACTAAACTAAACCCAATAAAAGAAGAAAACCTCCGAACTCCCAACAAAAGAAAAAATTGAGTGTATATCAGTTTGATTGATATATCACATTGATGTATACTCAATTGAAATTAAAAGTTAGTTAAGTGTTATAATGTATTTTTTGATTGACAATAGAAAATAATATCATGAAATTGCCGTAAGAGTTGTGAAACATCTAATATCATATGTTTCAACCTATATATGCGAAAAATCTTTCTCTTTGTACACTGCGACAAAAACAAAATACAGAAATAGTTCGGATGCTGAAGAAGACATTAGGTTGATGGTTTCAGAAATTTTTACAGACGTAAAAATACTTTGCAATAAAAAACAATCATGGTCAAATCATTAAAATTCTTTTTTTTTTTCATTATTTGTTATATTTAAAAAAATATTGCTTTTGTTTATTATGCATAGGCCATATTTTAGGAAAAAAAAAAACTTTCGCTACCTTAACATTCATTAATCTTACTAAGACGTTTGTAATAAAAAAATAGAAATGCAATAATAATTTTGTAAATTTGATTAGGATAAAGAGCTTTGATATCCTATTTTTTCTGCTGTTTGATCAAGGGGTTCCTTGAAGGTAATGGTAAGCTCAAAAGGTTCCCCAAAGTGCAAGAGGTTGAATACCTCTGCTCTAAGCGAAATACCCCATCTACATCCACTTTTGTGCAAAGGTAATATATTTTACATTCAATAAATAATTTTAAATTTTAATGGAGTATATATTCTTCAAAATGTCAAAATATTTCTAGCCATCTTCAATCCCACATTTTAATTTTCAACTTTCTGTTTCTTTGGTGTTTTCAAACTTTAAGTACATATTCGTATTATATCTTTTAACAGAAAATTGTCATCGATTACTACATCTTACATATCAGTTATTACAAATTTGGCAGTGAGAGAAACTTTTCCCTTTTTAATTTGTCTTTCAAAACAGTACACTTAAAACACTTTAGTTCAGTGAAGTTGACAAACATTTCCTCAAAGAATTCATAACAAATTTTGTAAGCAATTTTAAATTTTAGAAATGTATTCTTAATCCCAGGAATATAACCATATATAATTGTTAGTTTATTCTTTTGTATTAATGGTACGAATTTATCATCATATCTCGTTCTATATCGGAATAAAATAAACTGTAGCTGAAATGTTATGATGTTTAATTTCTCTGGTAGTTTTACAGAAAAATAATGTCTGGCTGTAGAGAAAAGAGAGCGTATGATTTGATCTATTGAAAGGTGATATTTTTTCCAAATGTAAGGTATTTTTTAAATTTAAATAACTTGACCGAAGCGCATCATATAATTTCAAAATGCACTCTATTTGTGCTCTGTTTGTGTGCTGGTTTCAAAGTAAACCACCTCACTTCTGAATAGCCGAGCAGCTTTTTATATTCAATATCAAAATGAATGCAAAATTGCTTACGATTTGCTTCTCCAACCTTAAAGGGACTAAAATATATGTTTAAGTTCAGTGCAAAATATTCACAATATATAAAAATAATATTCATCTATTAATTTTAGTCCATTTTACAAATTGTACCTAAAAAGAGTTATATGTGTTTATTATATCAAAAATTCGTTTATAACAAATCAGGTATAATTTTGGGTAGTTGAAATTTCAATATAATATACATATTTTAAAACAAATGCAAAAAGAGTCAATTTATTCAAACTTGTATTTCATGAATAAAATAAATCAGTGTTCATATGTTCTCAAATAAACAAAATTGTAATCAAAGTGTTCATTCAATTTACAAAAAAATGCAAAGAATCGTATATAAGCAATAATTTTAATTGTTACAAATGTTAAAAATATCAGAGACACATAAGAAAAAAAAAATAAATATTTTATATTAAATGCTTAAACAAAACAAAAGTACTAAGTCTTTAAAGTACCTTAATGCCTACTTTCAGAACAATTTGTTATTTGAGAAAAAATTGTTTGTGAAACACAATATTGTGTATATATAACAGTGTACAATTTAATTTAAAATTATAATTGAATTTAAAATTATAAATTTTTTAACATTTGTGATAATAATGTCACTTATATCTATTTTTAATAATCTGTGAATGCATCAAACTATTACTTTATTATGTTGACGGTATGTTTAATATTACGTATAATATAACGAACAAATTTCTAACTGAATTTTAAAATAATTATTTCAGAAACTATTGTAGATATGCTCATAATTTTTGTATACCGAAGTTTTAGTACCTCAGCTTTGCTTCCAAGTAAAATTTTTATTTTATATTCATCAAATTGTTCAGCATATTTTTTGCTAATGACGTGCGGTTTTTAACTGATTTGTAAAAAACTTACGGAATATATGAAAATATGCTGGCGATGAAATTTATTAAATTTTGAATTTTATATTTTAAATTTTCATAGAATTGTAAATTTATGTGATTAATAATTTTTAACTTTGTATGTACCATACATAAATATTTTTTGATGTAATTTGAAAAGCAGATTTTCAGGGTAGCTTATGTAAAATTCGTAGTTGTATAATGTTAAGATTACGAAAAATGTCCGGATTTTAATTACATGTACTTCAATTATCCTTTAACAGAAGATAAATTATAAGGGATTTAACACATATGAATATTTTTTAAATTTGAATCTTCAAATAATTAGTAATCAAAAGTATCTGTGCAAAAGTACAGTTGATACTTACACGTATGAACAAATATAAATGTGTGCAGATGCTATTAATTACTAATTTTTCAAAAATCTAGTTTGAAAAATATGAGTTGGAGTGGGAAATCGCATTCTTTTTCTCTTTGAGGGAAGATGTAGTTCAGTTATTTAAAATTCGGATGTATTTCAAAACTTAACATTACAAAACTGAGTATCATGCGTAAGCTGTCCTGAATACCTGGCTTTGAAATTATGAAAAAAAAAAACTAATAGATTTAAAAAAAAGTTTAATTTTTGGTATTACTTTTATTCATGCATTAGAGATTTTTAAAAGTAAAGAAATACAGAAGCTTAAAAATTATTCATTTGTAATAATTGAAAATCTTAAAGCGTTTCTGATTTTGACTCGTTCGGTTTTTTTTTTTTAATGTATGACACGTTATTAGGAAATAAATATTATTTTAAAAACTGAAAGTAGTGAATAAAGTAACACAAATGTAACAATAGAACGTATTTATTATTTTCATACATTCTCTGTATTTAAAC
>BMAW01006210.1:0-28911 GCA_019974015.1 Nephila pilipes | reverse complement strand
ACCATTCATATAAGATACTTTTGAACAGGACACCCTATATATTTTGTAATTTCTGATAATCAAAAATTAAAAAGGTGTTCAAACTATGCCATTTTTCTATAAAGTTATTTAACTAGTTAATGTTCTTTGCTGACTTAGATTGTTAAAGATTACCTGGGAACTCAGCTGCGCTTGTCCACAATAGATCGATATAATTCTGATCTGTGAGTCTAGAGCACGGCACAAGATATTTCATATCTTGGAACAAAGATTCATTTGTGTTGTTGTCCTCATCAACTAAAAATATGAAGAAAAAAAAATGAATTATTATTTATGTTAAATCTGACATTTGTTTAAATACCAACTATGTTATAAAAATAATTATTTTTCAAATAACGCTAAAGAAAAGAAAAACCATACATTTTGCTTAGAAAATTAAGACAATGTGTTTCAATTTAGAATAATATATTCGAGAAAAAATTTGCAATTACAAGTAAAACTGTACGTAATATTTGCAATTTTTTATGATGAATCTTTCTTTTATCTTGCAATTTCTTAAAGATCAGGTACAATTTAATTTAAACATTAATTTCATAATTTGAACATTTTGGATGAGTGAAGATTTTTCGAGTAATTGAAATACATGACCTAAAATACAATTAAAAAAAAATTTAGTTTTTTTTTTTTTACAATTCTCTTATATTCTATTCTAATACTTATGCTGAGTTTACTCTGAGACGTGATCTATTCGCGTATCTTCCCTCAAATAATATCTGGGTTTAGTGCTTGTGATTTTCAGCTCCTCAAGGAGCTATTGTTTTAATTAACCCAAAAATGTCATGCCTGACCACTTTTCAAAAATTTATCTTGCTTTTGTGTATATTTTTTATGTCTGCTTTCACCAGTAACGAACTAAATTTTCAAAAATACGTCATAATAAATTTCTCCTGAATTTTTTTATTGGATTGAAATAAAATATGCAATTTATGTCTGATACCTGCTTTCACCACTAATGAACTCAATTTTTTAAAATATGTCGTAATGAATTTCCCTCCCCCATTTTTTTTATTGGATTGAATTGAAACAAATATAAAAAATAAGTATTTTATTTACTTACCGATTTATGTATTACCTTAAATCATATGTAAACTGGAATCAAGATAAGAATGAAAATAAATAACGTTATTCAGAATTTTAAGACAGCTGTCAGGCAGCCATTTTTTTAGCCACCCAATGGCTATTGTTTTAGGTGGATCACTTTTCAATTTTTTATCGTTTGCTTTAATTTTAATCACGTGTAGCTTATATGATATTCAATTTAACAATATATGTCGTTTACTTTAATTCTAATTACATTTAGCTGATATATATATTCAATTCAATAATTTATCGTTTCCTTTAATTTTAAAATCGGAAAAGTTTACTATTGTCCGTTTCTCGATATTCCATCGTTTACTTTAATTCTTATATTTAAATTGAGTAATTTAATAATAATTATAAAAAAAAGCGCCACTTGGGTGGCTAAATCTGTTCTTTGCAAAATTTTGCACGGAATTTTTAAATTTTATTGTATGTTATTTTTAATGTTCTTTCAGTTTTGATTTAAATTGGACATTTTCTGATATTTTTCATTTGTTTCCTCTGTTTTGTTTGTTACTGAATTTGTTTCCTCATATTGCTACATTAAGATTGTGCCTTTGTTGTATTTGAATTACAAACTTCTTTTCAATAAATTAAAACCTATTAATCTAATTGTTAATTTTAGAAGTGTAATGAATGGATTTAGGGACCTCGGGATTCTTAATAATTATCCGTGTATGCGAAAACAAACCAATATAACTTTATTAACTTATATTTTTCAAACCAATATAACTTAATAATGAGGCAAAGCAGAAACGTGACACTTTTAACATTTAATATTCACATATATTTACGTCAATCCTCATAATTTCATAGAATTTAAAAGAAATCGGAAAAACTTATAAAGATATATAAAATGGACACTTTGTTTCAAAATTACGAAAATCTATAATTTACCGCGCATAGGACTTCAAAGTACAAAATTATTCAAAATTTACTAAAGTATTATAATTTAGTGAAAAATGTTAAGTTTTGATGTTATATATTTTAAAAAATTAATAGAAAAAAAATAATAGAATTATTTAGAAAATTATGTATATGAATTCTTAAGAAATAATTCAATTGAAATTCAAATAAATTTGGTTGTTAATAATTTGCCTATGAATTGATATATAAGTCATAAAGATATATATCTTGAACATGTGTATGAAATTTTAAACTAATATTGCTGATAGATGCTTAGAAATCTTGTGCATAAGTTAAACTTTTCGACTTTAAGACTTTGAGCTATTAAAGTTGAAAAAAAAATAGTTAAACATTTTTTTTTTTTCTTTTTATATATAATTTTTCTCACTAACTTTGGAAGTTTTAGTAGTATCGTTACATTTTTGGCACCAAAGTGTTCAAAAACGACTGGGTTTCACTTTTTTTCAAAAATCAAAAAATTTGAAGTTTAAGGGTTCTGAGACTCCTTTATGAAATACATATAGTTAAAGCGACGTATGATTGAATATTTGAGTTAAGAATGATTTAGTTTTGATGTTAGAAGTAAGACGCCGCTAATATAAGTTAACGTTTAGTAAAAATCGAACGTGATTACCTGTAGTTGACCGACTTTAGTGAAAGAGATCGGAAGGAGTCAATTATATTTAGTAGTCCTTCAACCTTTGTCATTAAACTTTTTCGAATGCGAGTGAGTAGGTAAGTTATAATTTTGAATACCCTTTAACGATACTGATATTTAAAGCTCGCGTTGAGGGTTCAGCCTTTCTTCGCGCGATTGGAACACATTTTGTGATTAAAAAATCCTCCTTTATTAAAATTACATCCTGATTCCATCATCCTTTATAGAAAAGCGTATTTTATAATATTAATTTTTTGTATTTGAATCAATCCATTTTGTGTGTGTGTGTGTGAAATGTGTTCTATATTTCGTATCCTATACCGTAATGCTGAACGAGTTTTCAACTTTGAGCTCACGTACAAAAATAGCATATTTTCAGAATTTTGCTAATATTTATGAATACTGTATCATAAACGGATGTATGTGTTACCATGCCGCAAAGTTTTATGAAAATTGGAACAATTTTCTGCTAGGAAATGTGTTCGAAGTTTCGATTAAGTTCCTTACCATTTGACAAAGATAGTCTGAGAAAGCTATCTTGCATGATCAATAAATTTTGTTACAGCTTGCCTGACGTCTCCTAATTGAATTGAACTTACTGACTTTTTAATTAAGATTGATAATGACCGCTGAAGTTAGTGAAACATAGACGTCTTGGCACTTACTTCCTAGAAGGCTTCCATGCTGAATGATTATGGGACTCACGAGAGCAATTCCATAGTAAGAAAAGGCAGTGGCCAGCCTGAAAACACATGGAAAATGGTCACAATAATGTCGTGGAAATATTTCAACATTTAAAAAAATAATTAGAATGCACGAATAAGAGCAATACACAAAAAAAAATTGTATCTGAAAATAAAACAAAAATATTCTTGAAAGTTTATGAATTCGGTTCAGTATTTTAATTGTTATTAATATCACTATGCTATTAAAAGAAATTAGAAATGTATAAACAATTACTTTTGAGGTTTTTTTTATTCGATTTAATGCATGAATGAAAAATTTAATTCGAAGATTGAGCAATGGATTTAACATTAATTGATAATTTACCAAAATCGTTTGTTATTTGAAAATCAACACGAATAAAAACACTAGAAATGACGCAGCCGATTTCTTCTGCGGAATTCACATCACCAAAATAAAAGCGAGAATTGGAACAAAACGACTAATAAGTTAAACCAGAGTTAAAGTAGTGAAGTTCCTGAAAGATGTCAGCCATTTTTCTACGTCCACAAGTCGGTTGGTATAATCTTACACTCTTATTTTTCTACCCAAACTACTTTTGAGATAATGATATGTTTATAGTCCATTGTATTTACTTCTTAGAGTCACTAAGTAACATTTACTAGACTTTACTTACCAAATGTACCAGAAGAGAACGGAAGACAATCGGTATTCCTTGCCGAGAAGATCTTGCACACGACCTCTCTTCTGTTCTTCACTCACCTGCACCAACTGACCCGGGGGCAGTTCTGTTCCGTTCATGGTAGCCATTTGCTGAAGGACCTTGACAGCTTGATCCCGTTGATTACTCACTAAGTAATATCTCGCACTCTCTGGGTACCACTGTAAAAAGATGTGCAATAGTTTAAAGCGTGTTAAGTCATTGATGTATACTACATTTAATATGAAAAATATTACATTGTAAAACATTGCAAACAAGTACTGTTAATTCTAAGCCTTGATGAAATAATGAAGATTAAAGTTAACCTATCTACCAATCGTTTTTAATTCTTAAACACATTATTGATCCTAAGAAATTTCAACGTTCTTCCTCAAATACACAGTTTTCTATTTTTAAGGGGAAAAAATTGCTCCCGAAAAAGTAGAAAGCAGCAACGTAAAAATAAAATAAATATAATACGAAATCACCGAGATGTCAGAATAAAATTTATTCTGATTACTAATTTATCTTAAGTACATAATTTTGTAAGCTATTCATGTTGATTTATTTGGTTTCATGATGCCATAGGTTGAAGTGAACCGTAGTATCACAAAGTTTCAAATATTATCCTGGGATACATTAAGGATTTAATAACACACAAAAGAAATTAAAGATAGATATTCCTTTTTATTTACTATTCTTCTGTGCATAGAGGCCGTCCTGAGTTGCATTTCAGGCAGCATATTTGACTTTTCGAAGGCTGTTATTGCAGAACTTAACAGATTAAACTCCCATCGTCTCCGTACTGCGTTCGATCTACGACTTCCTAAAACCGAACCAACTGACCTAAATCGCTGTAATTTACAACATATTGTACATAAGTATTAGTTAATATCGCCACGAAACTTACAAGCCCCGATGGCGACGAGATAAAGCGCTCATCTTCAGAACAAGAGGTAGCCGCGGTTGCCTAGTCGTCATGGTCGCGGCCGGCGGCTTTCGTCGAGGTTTATTTGAACCTTGATGCCCTCGGCTACCTGCCGTGTAACCGAGGCTTGTGCACGTTAAATCTGTCGAGGCTCAAAGTCCTACCAGAGGCATAGTGTGAAGTTAGGAGAGAGAGGTACCAGCTCAGGTTATGTCCGCGTTACTTGACAGAGGTTCAAAATTACTAAGTGAGTAACCAACAGCCCTCGTGTTACGAGCGAGAATTCTCGGACTCAAAAAACAATGTCGACGACAATGAAAATTCCCGTGAAAGTTATGTTCAACTATTATCTGTTTTCTTCTACAATTACTAAAGCTTTCCAGACTATTTTTTACATTTCCAGAGCAGTATTCTGGAATATTCTCATAAAATATATAAGCTCATGTGTTCTCAGTTAAGTGTAGCTGCTCTTAGTCTGTAAATAAATCTCATTGCTCTTATATCTATTGTGTACTTAATTCAACCTGATCCAACATCTACGAGACAATATGCAGATATAATTTCACACAGATATCTCGGAATATTTTTCAGCAATACTGAAATATTTACAGTACCTTACGTAATCGTATTTTTCTTTGCAAAACTATATTTTTTCAGAGTGGGTATCAATATTGTTTATTTCCGGACTTAGGAATTCAAAATAGTTAAAAAGTGTAATTGATAATTATAGTTGAACTATGAATTTCTTGTGTATTTGCAACTGATGATTATTGTACTAACTAATGTACACAATGGTTAATAAATCTGCATATTGGAGGTAAAAGGAATTATAATCATATCTTAAAATGGTATTCAGTAAATATTCAAAAAGTAATAAGTCTTGAAAAAGATAATACAATTCATAAATCATTAGTTCAAAGAATAAAATGTACAGTGGCTTACTGAAAATTTCTCATTAACTGGAAAGCTGTTAATAATTATACACAAAAAAAAGCTTTAAAACTGCTCTCCTGTAAAATTTCAATTAGAGTGTTGCAGATTTCTTCATTAGTCAAGGGGCATCTAATTTTGTTACCAAATTTGGTGAGGTTATTTTTTTTCTTCTTAAACTTACTTTAATGACGAGAATAACCGCTAGACTGGGAAGAGAAACGACAGCCAAGAGAATTCGCCAACTGTCCAGATAATCCATGACGAGCCAAGCCAAGAGAGTGACCCCGCAAGTGCCGAAGGACCAGAAGTACTAAAAACAAAGTCAAAATTTTAAGAATATATATATAAATACGATATGCATCAAAAACAAGATAAAAAATCAAACAGAAATTGCTCCTTGCAACCCCCCCCCCCCCGTCGCGAAAAACATACGTCTCCACCAAAGGTGCTAACTTTATTTTAAAATATTTATTACATTATTCATTTAAATATTAGAATAAAAGTAAACGATAAAATATTGAAAGAGGACAATAATATTCTTTTTAGGCATGAAAATTAAAACAAACGATAAATTATTAAGTGTCATATATTTTAAGATAATTGTAATTACGGCAGATGTAAAATTGATTAATTTTTAAACATGTTTTATTCCTAAACAACAAAAAATTTTAGGAGAAATTAAGTTCATTTCTGGTGAAAGCAGGCACCACATATATATACTTTTAGATGATATTTTGAAAAATGGTCAGGTGATCATTTTGTGCTTGACAAAAATAGTAGTCCCTTTAATGGCTATGAAGAATCATAATTTAGGAATAAAAATATTAAATTAGGAAATACACCTTTCACGCGGTCATATAAAAATAATCCTTATAATTGAAAATAACTATTATTACATAAAAGGCATGTATCAAAAATATGATAACGCTCGCGCGTGTGTGTAAGAATTACAAATTAGGAATTAATCTATTTTTAAGAATTTTTAAATTCGGAATTATATTTTTCAGGAATATATAAATAGTTATTTCCAAAGAAATAATTATTAAAAGTATATATTATTATTATTAATAATAATATATCAACCTTGAGATCACATGTAAAAGAATGAAAAATTACTTAATTTGTGATTCTGGAATTATTTGCAGTTCACCTTATTGCATTGCTTCAAAAATCAATTAAACGAAAAACAGCAAAATCATGAGTACAACATAAAATACAGAATTAACATATTTAATCTTTTTTTCTCTCTCTCCAATTTCTATTTTTGCTAAAATAATGATTTACACAATTTTTTATTCTTGCATATTTTTTATTTTTTGTATCAATATTTTCAAAGTTTACTCAAAGCAAAAATTATTTCATTTTATTACCACATGGATGATCAAAGTTGAATTTTTAATATAAATTAGAACAATTTTGCACTAATTATACACATTTTCTGTCAAATAGAAAAATTGTAAGTCACGATTACGACTCAAACTGAAATAAATCCTTATCTACTAGTAAATAATAGGATGTTGTATCGCATACGTGTAATAATAAAAAAAAATTGTAAGGGTCACGCTTAGTGAAAGAAAAACTTAACATGATTTCGGATACTCTTTATCTGTGATAAAAAGGTTAATATAACTGATGAAATTATATAGACACTAAATTGATGATAAATTAATATTTTTGATACAATTTAAATTGCCTGCGTAAAACGAAGAGTTGGTTAACATGGGAAGGCCATTTTTTCATTAAATACACCTCTATACAGTACTCATAAAAAAAGAGAGTGTGTGTTTTTTCTTTTTTAATAGTACTTTTAACAATAGTAATCATTCTCTCTGATAGAGGGCATTGCTAGTTTTCCGGTTTTAACAAGGTGGGAAAAGTATCGGTATGTTTGTATTAAATACATAACTTGTTATTGCAAGGCATTTGTATCATATAAGTTTTTAATCTATTTTAATCTTATTGATTAACTTTTTAATTGCTCTTTTTCTGCTTTCTTTGGTTAATGTTAGTATATTTCTATTTATGTCTGTGTATTTTCTATTTGGTTTCTTGTATTGCAGTGTGGTCTTTTGGTACAAGGGTGTTTTTTTTTTTTTAACTTTAAGGAATTTCCATATTTCTATATAACATTTTTTTCTGTAAGGAATGTAAGTCAGTATAAGTTGTCAAACCTGTTAATAATTTTAAGAAATTATCGATACGAGAATCTTCAGGTCATCTTTCTTATTGATCCCCAATCCCTACCCGAATAATCTTGATTCGAATAAAATTTACAACATTAGCTATTGAGGTCATTTTCCACTAATGTTAGGAAAATGATAAGACTGTTTATGATTGAAATTATTGTTTTCCAATTTAATTAATTGACTGCTCTATTTAATTAACCATTATCGTAATTAGTTAGTTCTCTTTGATCTATTAACAGTTACAACAAATTTATTCAGTGGCGACGAAAATTGTAACCGTCATTAACATTGCCCCTTTTCACCGTAACGCTCTCGGTGGCATATCTTTTTCAGATCAATCACCCGAGGCACCCTAGTGATTTTTTTCTTTTCCAGTGGAGTTTACTGTCTTTGGTTAAACATTGGTGGAGCACCCTCGGGATACGCTGGTGAACCTTCGCTATTTTTGGTCCTATTTCTTAACACAACCAATTTTTATCTTTTTTTTCCATTTTTTTCAAACATCTAGAAAAAAGTTGCATCTTATTAGCCGCAGCGTAACCATATACGGCTCTTTTGTGCCATTAAATTTCATCATCGTTCACTCCCTGACAACTGTGCAACACATTTTTCATATATAAAGATGAATAAATTAATTTTAATACAGGAGTAAATAACGATGAATATATTTTGATATCGATTCCTCTTCACTTTCACTATATCACTTTCTATATATAGTTAAGTATTATATCTCCGACTCTAAGCTGTGACATCAGTTGCCCGAGTATCTAACTTCATCGAAATTATTACCCAAGTTGAAATATTTATGTTCTATGCCTGTGAATTGTTCCAGAATTCTTGTGAACGTAGTCTCATACAGCTTTTAAAAATGGCTTAAGAAGAAAACTTTAAAAACTTTTCGATTGCGATGAAAATTACAAGTCCGAAATGTGTGTGAGAAAAAAAAAGATTCAATTTCTTTTTTTTTTTATTTGACAAAAGTACCTTTTAAAAGTTTTGCGTATTTAGTTTAAAAAACACCTGGAGAGTTCTAAGAGAAAGTGATTAATTAATTCATATTTTGTAAATGTGAAGTAAATAAATAAAATGTGTGGCACACATATCCTATTAGAAAATGGAGGAAATTACCTACACACAAATACAACCCGGCCTTTCCACGCATGTGGGTCGGACAGTATTCAGTACAGAGAGTCAATCTGAAATAAAAAAAAAAAATTTAATGTTTTGATATACTATTTTGCAATCATATATTGCACAAAACAAGTATAAAATATTTTATTTTATTTTATTGCTAATGAATTTTTAACTGAAAATCATTTCATGAAATGATAAAAATAAATTAACCATTAAAATGAATTATTACTGACAAATTCGTTTGTGCTGTGGAAAATATTTATACGTAAAATTCTTTTACCAGCACAGTGTTTTTGCATGCTTTTGTAATTTTATTTAATTTATTCATTTCGAATAGCAAAACATGTTAAGATTAAAAGTCGTGTCCAGTGAATGTAAGCTATTCCTATAAAAATATTTATTTATTTAATTACTTCATTGGTTTTTAAGATTTGAATCATTTTCGATACTTCTGTTGTTCAGTGGCGTACTCGGAAAATGGCACACGGGTCATCTCTTCAAAATATCAAATTATTTCGTAAGATAATTTTTCAAAATGCAAATATATGTGACTACTTAACATTTTATTCGGGGTCCATAAAATTTAACGTACACTCCTGGAAATGTGTTATCATGACAAACACATAGCGATTTAATATTAGCTATTTTAATTTCTTCATTGACTTCGTTTGAAATATTTTTGGTATTTCTATTGTGCAGTGACGTACTCGAAAGAGGATGCATGGAATCACTCCTCATAAAATTTAACATACGCCACTGGAAATATGTTAACATGGCGAACACATACCGGTTTAATATCAGCTATTTTAATTTCTTCTTTGATTTCGCTTGAAATATTTTTGGTATTTCTATTGTGCAGTGGCGTACTTGGAAGAAGATACATTGGGTCAGTCCTCATCAGTTTCTTAGTTTCTTTCTAAAATAATCGTATAAAAGCAAATATAGGCATGTATTCAATCGAGATCCCTAAAATTCGGCGTACGCCACTTGTAATGTGTTATCTAGGGAAACATGCAACGGTTTTTCATTCTGGGATTAAATTTTTTGATTTTTCTGCTAAAATCAAATATTACAACAAAATATAGAGCTGTTTCTGAAAACATTTGTCTGAAAAAGATAAAACAAGGTCCATTTACCCATTTGCGAGGCCTCCGACAGCGAACCCCATGCAGGCTCTGAACGCCACCATCCATTCGTAAGAAGGGGAAGCAGCACTCACTGCCCCAAACACGAACAACAGCACCAGCGAGCCTGCAATGGACTGTGGGAAAATTCCAAGCATTAGAGGGAAATTCGATTGTTAGGGCTCATAAATGACCCTAACATTCACACACACACACACACACACACACCTCACTCCTTTAAATACGTCCCAACGCTGCTTGTTAAAACGAATTGTTTGGATGCAGATATTGAAACAAAAAGGGCAAGGGAAAAAAATCAAAGAAATGTTATTAGACATATACTTATTGCATTACTCTATTTTTCAAAACAAATACTGCGTTTATGCATAGATTTTCGAAAATCATGGGCAAAAATTTAAGAGGTGGTAGAAAACATCTAAACAAACGATTTTCACCATAAAATGAATAAGCGGAGAGCAAGCGGTTAACTACTAGATGGCGCTGTAAAGGAAAGTGTAAGACGCGAGGTATTTTTTTTGCACATTTCGTCATTTCTAACGTGGGTTTCAGAATGCATGGGAACCTGCTGTATTAATGAAAAGGCCATGATTTCAGAAGGTATGGTGACGTACAAGATCGGGAAAAGGTCATGCCTCCTGAAATTCACGGTAGAAATGACGACGTGTAAGAAAATTCGCCCTATATATTTATAGCGCCATCTAGCAGTTCTCCACTTGCCTATGCATTTTGTGCTGAAAATTGCTTTCTTAGATATTTTCCATCTCCTCTTAAATTTTTGCCAATGAGTCGGGAAACACCCTGTAGATATTTCGTTTTATTATTGTTTCATTCAATTTCAATTGATTTTAACAATGAAATGTTTTACGCAATAACTAGAATAGGCGAAATCATAAAATGGTCAAAGTTTTAGTATTAAGTAATAAAAATTCGGAATCACAGAAAACTGCGATCAATTAAACAGAGTTTCAAACAAAACTTATGAGATGTAACATTAATTTGATTAACTTAATTTAGACTATCGGTATAATCCGGCAGTTTTTGGACCCAAACATTTCCAGAGTACTAGAAAATCTCTAAAAGTAATTCAATTGAACAGCAAAAGCTATGTATGTATTCTATGTATTCTTAAAAGCTATGTATTCTAAACATTTAATACAGTACACAGAAATAAAGTGCCAACAACGCGAAAAAACTATAACTACAAAAAATATGCTGTTTTGAATTCATAGTTTGTATTATTTCATTAGAGCAACAGAAACAAAATTATGAATTGTGCTTCTTCCTGTGTAAAAACATTGGATACTGGTAGGGCCGGAAGAGTAAATTACCGGATCAGAGAGGGAGTACTGTATAACGAAATGAAAACAGCATCAAAGCTGATAGAGGAACTAGAAGGAGAGCAGGAAGTTTCAAAACTCATAGGCAAAAAATTAAGGAGAGATAGAAAACATCTAAACAAACAATTTTCACCACACAATGCACAGTCAATTTAGTTGAGGGAACATAGGTAAGAAAGGAATCAAAATTATATGAAAAAGGGAGAATAATAAAGTTTTTCCAAAAAGATTTCCGACAATAACCAGTTCCTCTTTTTTTTTTAAATAAAAAACTTCCATGATGAGTTCTAATGATGAATAAACAAAGAGTTACTATGATACCAAACCGGAAATTACTACAAAAGCCTTCAGGTAAAAAAGCAATAATATGGGTCACAATAATAATTTTTAAAATACGAGTATAAACAAATCACAAAAAAGAGTTAAAGAAGCAATGATTTGTCTACTTGTGTAAATAAGCCGGATTACTTAGTGTCCTGAGAGACGAAGTGTCGTGTTATAAAGGGAGTAATGTAGTTCCAAGATTCGAGAGTGAAACATTCATGATAAGCAAATTAAGAACTGCATAGTTATCTTTTCTAACTTAAATAAATAATTTACTAAATTCTCAACTTGAGTTCTACGTCTGATGTTAGCTTCGACTTGAAGCAGCAGCCTTAAAGTAAAAGAAGTGTGTGTGGGGAGGGGGAGTTAAAACTAACTTAATTCAGGTTACCAGCAAATTACTCCGAAGTCCTAATCTCTAGTCAAATCAGTCAGCTATTATAAAAGAGGAAACACAATTACATCTCATATCTGTTCTTGATACACACATATATTACACACACACACAATCACGCACACACACACAATCACGCACACACACACAATCACTCACACACACAATCACTCACACACACAATCACGCACACACATTCGCCAAACTTTATTATCACACTTTGCAAGTGTAAGAAACAATGACTACCCAGAAAATTATAATCTGTTGCAAACGTTTATTTACAGATGATTTATTATTTTTAATAAGATCATTTATTTACAAAAAACACAACGCAAAACGTACAAAAAATGTATCTTTCCAAAACATATGTATACAAATCCTGTTGAAATTTGAAGCTTTCCAAAACTTTTGTAAGTAAAAAAATAATACAAAATACAGATGATTAAAATCAATGGAAAATGATAATTAAATATAGAAACAACAACCCCTCCCTCCAAAAAAACAAGAAATTGAAAAATCGAATCAAAATACTTTTAATGAAAGTGGAAGAGGGCACTTACCTTTTTTCTGCCATAAACATCAGCTAGAATTCCAAAAACAGGACTTCCGACCATGATTCCAACAAAAACGATCTAAATTAAAGAAATACGAGTGAATGAAATAGAATGATACCAAAGTGGGAGATTCATCGATGCACCTTTTTCATTCCATTTAGAATTCGCCCAATTATATAAAGTGTTGATGAAAAATTCTAACGAGAAATTTTTCCAAATAGATAAATGCCATACGAGGTTTGATTCGGGATTGCTTGAAAATGCTGATTATTTTAAACTAGGAGAGTCTGTTGATATAGTGCTCTTTCCAATATTTCACCTTTTTTCAGTGGGATGAGTAGAAACCCTTTTATGGTGATCGATTGTATTGTGCAATATATAATTTAACAAAGTCACTATAATTTTACTAAAATTTAATATCATTGCATTTGAAGTCCTCGAATAATTTACTTAAGAATTAACATAAATGTTTGTAAAAACGCTAGCTCTGTCTTACAAAATTACCCGTGTTTGCAGACAGATGGTGTTGCTAAAACGAGTTGATGTGACTATTAAGTGCTGCCAATTGTTGAACGGCATCAGAACAAATTTGACGTTGGTTCATAAAACAGTTTTGATTTGAAAGCCATTTGTTGCCAAATCAAAATTTGATTGTTGCAGGGTCGAGTTGTCTCCGTCGATGAGGCTTGTATTCCTCATTAAATTCCAGTAAATCGAATGGGTTGCTTCCAGTGAATGCGCTGGAAAAAAGACTAAAGCAGTCTCATTGACCGCAAAAGTTATAGCGATAGCTTTTTGGGATGCGAATGATGGGATTTCTCCTAGGCTTATTAGAAAAGGAAAAATGATCGGCGGACAATACTGCAGTCAATTTCTCCATTACAATTTGCCATTTCTAACATGGGTATGTTTTGAACCACACTCGTATATTGTAACATATGAAATAATAGTTTTAAATGTTGAAATCGAATCTTCTCATCATATCGTGCATTCATTAACAGCCCTCTAGAAATTTGATGCTAAAGCTAGAAGAATGAGATTGTGATTCTTGTGTCATCCTTCTCCTTTATGTTTATTTCGGTTTGTATGTTTTTCCGTCAATAGCTCATTCTATTGTTGATTGTTATTCTTCTTAACTCAAATCAGAGGCCGCTATAGCTGAATGACCATGACATTGTGTTCACAATCGGAAATGTTTAGTCAAGCCAAGCGTTTGAGACATTTTTTCCCCTAGAACTCGTGGCATTGAGGCCTGATGCGCGACTGCTCTCGAGCCCTGAGTTCCTCACGTAGCTCTTTTAAGACCCAGCCTGAACGATCATGCGAGTTATACATTCCATAACATTTTTGCTTCTCGTCCTTTATTCTTTGCAATATAGCACCGTCTAGCGGTTCACCGCATGCTCTCCGCCTACGTATTGTGTGGTGAAAATTGTTTCTGTTATTAGCCAATCATTTTTTTGGGAGGGGGGCCGTAATTATTTTCGCAACTAATATATCAAATAAAATAGGTGAAAAATAATAATACCTGAATTCGAGTTTTTTAATGCGTTTGTAGTGTTGTTGTAGTTTTTAATGCGTTTGTAGTGTTGTAGTTTTTAATGCGTTTGTAGTTTGTAGTGTTGCGTTTGTAGTGTTGTAGTCGCCAGCGTATTTGCATTTATGAAAATAAACGGATAAAAAAAATTCAAGCAGCTTAAGTGGCTGTTCTTTACTCACAGATAAGAAATATGCATTTGAATTTGAGGCTTTTTTTTTCGCTAATATGAGTATACACTTTTGGAAAGCACTGCATTTTGAAATGTTAAGAATAAGAAAACACATAACTAATTAATTCACTATTACTTATGTTTCTTATCCTTCAAAAGTTTATTCTACTGAGACATAAAGTTCCGAATCTTATTTCTTTCGTAATTAAAAGAAAGTAAACGCTTTTTTTTTTATTCGCACGCGGTACTGCGACATGAGTTAGAAAACACCCAATACAATCTCAATTGAAACTTCAGTTTTGTAATTACAAGAAGAAAAAAATTGCTTCCAATAACTCCATTATTTACTTACAAATGCAGAACATTTGGCATATGGTCTAGTAATACTGAAATGTTTATCTGTTGTCAACGTATGTACATCTCGAACCCCTGGTATCGCTTTTCAATAGGGACAGCCGAAGTGGTTTGCACCCCTTAGTATGGCGACCCTTGCCAACGAATACCAACTTAAAATTTCATTTAAGTTATAAATAGGACTTAATAATCATTAGCTATTCTTTGCATTCATCTAAAGAACAGAACTTAAACATTTTTAAATAGAAAAATAATTCATTCCGAAACTAGTATGCCCTTTTAATATGATAATTTTTTAAAATATAAATAACATGTGAGGATACCTGAAATTAGCAAAAAAAGGAGAATTAATTAATTCCCTGTAATGTTGTCGATTGATCTTTTTTCTTTTCTTTTTTTCTTTTTTTTTTTTTTTGTAGGACGCCCTTCGTCATTCAAACAAAAACAAAAAAATCAGTGCCGTAACTTTTCCAGCCGATGAGATCCTCTTTGACTTCTTCGGAACATAATCACCGGAAATAACCCTTTGTTTTCATAGTTTCTTGATTTCCATTGTGCAATGAGAAATCCAGGTCTCATCGAGGATTTGAAATAAACGTAAAATGACGAGACCTTGACGCGACACAAATCAAATTTTAATTTAGCGGTTTGATTAAATGGTTGTCGAATCAAAAGTGTCAATTTTGTTTTGTCGCCGTTTAACAGAGGATAACACCCATTGTCAACACCAATGCCGTAGAAACGCCACCTGTTATCGAAAACCGGTATTTCTCGAGTCACCTTTGTTAATCTATTTAAAATTCATATAAAAAAGGTAAAACATGGAACAATATATGTATGAATAAATTAATTTTAAGTTCAACGAAAATAAGTAGTGTCTTCAAATACACTACTCATTAATTAAAATTGAAGTGAGGAAAAATGAAAAATAAAATAATATCGAACTTTTTCCGCTATCCGAGTTAAAGTTCCGTTCTGTAGCAATTAATGACGACAAAGACTTTTATATAAACACTAATGTATGACATTCTACCTAACAGCTGTTATAAAGGAATTGGCACTGCTTTCTTTTAATTCTTCCGATTTTATTTTTAGTGATGTTTGCTCAGCTGAAATTACTTATATTTTGGTCATTCTTTTAGCAACTGAAGGCGTTCTACGGCTTAATTTCCAAGAAAAAGTGAGCGGTTGTGGGAAGAGCTTTCCAAAGAAAATTTTACTATTGCAGCCGTAAAGAATTTTACCGTCCTCTTTCTACACTTCAATGCTTACTATAAAAATGCAAATTGATTTACATCTGAAACGAGAGAGAAGTTTAAATACTTATAAAACAGATCATTTAAAAAAAAATTTAAATCGTTCTGAAAATTTCTCTTTTCACTCATTGAGTTTTTGTCGAATCAAAAACATTTAGATTGCTATTGATGGAAAAATTTCGCCAACTAAATTTTTTATAAAGCGTCTTTATCATTTCTATTTCTCTTTTCATTCTTTTTTATAGAAATAACACATTATTTTAGGAATAACAATCCTACAAAGTTTAATAGTTACTGAAATTTCATAAGTTTCAAATTGGTCCTAAGAAGTCACTGCACCATTTTAAAATGAAATCACTTTTATTTATTTATTAACAGTTAACATTTGTTCTCTTATAAATGCAAACATAACTCTTCCCCCTCCCTTATTTAAAAAAAAAACACTTAGAACTCTAAGTAGCCTAGTGAGTTTTTGTCCACCTTACTAGTCTAGGTGAGAATTCCTCCCGTTAGCGTAAAATAAGGATAATGGGGTATCAGATCAAGTGTCATCCTCTTTATTTGACCGGAGTTCAGATTTCCGAGGTCCGTTGCCAATAGCCCATCGCGATGCTTCTCAATGTGGATGGCTGGTTGATTTTATTAATATCGCATAAGAAATTGGGAGTATGCCCAAAGGGACCGATCAACCAAGGGATTTAGAGTTACAAACCGGCCCCGGGAGACAATCACTCCCACACTCAGCATTTATTAACAAAAGAACGTATGATATTACATAATTTGGAAATAAAAAAAATAAAGCTTGAGGCTATCAGCAACGGATCCCAAAATTCTTATTTACGATCAAATGACGAGGAAAACACCTGAGCTGGCTCTTCCCCTTTCAATCCTACATACCAAGCCAAAGGGAGGACTTTGAACCTCGGCAGATTTAACGTACATCACCTCTGGCTACGCGGCGGGTCTTTAGCGGCATCAAGGCTAGAACCCATGACTCGACGATAACCGCCAGCCACGAGTCCGCGATCATGACTGCTAGGCAACCACGGCCACGTTTCTCAGTGCGACGTTAGAAAGCAACCAAATTTATATCTCTATTATATCTATCTAACATATCAGAAAATATGAGCAATACTATTGAAGTGTTGTCGCTGAGAATGATTCGAAATGTTATCTTCAAGTAATCTGATTTATACATTTTCTAGATTATTTCTACATAAATGGCTATATATAACTTAATAATTTTGATCGACTGATATATATATATATATATATATATATATATATAGAGAGAGAGAGAGAGAGAGAGAGTTTTCATGAGTTTCAGGACTTAGAATTAGATATTTTTTTCAAACTAGAATAACCTTACAAAGAATATATATAAAAGCAGGAACTTGGCACTTTACCATATAATATTCGTATATATTTTCATTAATTTTTCCATTTTCATGTAATTTTAAAGAAATCGTAAAAAGTTATAAATGAACATAACCTGGACACTTTTTTTTTCAAAATTATAGGAAAATTGGTTTTCTACTGCGTGCAGGATGCGAAAGTACAACATCAATCGAAATTTTCAATGGTAATGTTATTTAATAGAAACACGTACAGTTTTTAGTTATACGTACTTCCTTGAAAATCCCGAGGAAAAAAGTTTATTACACAAAATAAAATTTTTTACGAAAATTACGAAACCTTAAGAAAAAGTCCAATTAAAATTCATATATTTTTTTTTTCGTTTATAACTTGTCTAAGACTTATGATATAAGTCATAAAGAAACTTTTTTGAATATGTGTACGAAAATTCAAATTAATATGATTAATGATTTCTGAAAAATTCTGTGCGCTAGTTGAAAGTTTTTTTTTTTTTTTTTTTCAGAAAAATAAAAGTAAATTTAAGAAATAACGAAAAAAAGAAAATTAAACAATGTGTAGGTTTTTCTTGATAACTCTGGGTTTTGGCAGTATTGTTAAAATTTTAGCATTAAAATTATAAACATTGATTGAGCTCTAACATATTTATGCATTAAAAAAATAATCGAACATTTGGAAGCTTAAGTATTTTGAAACCTCTTAAGAATCGCAGAGAGAAACCTCTTAAGAATCGCATGATCTATTTTTTTGAATTTTTTCTTTTTTTGAATTTCTCCTTTTTTTCATATTTTTTACAACTTTTACATCTTTTGTAAATTTGTCTAATTGCCCCTTAATTACCACCCAACACTGGCACGCAAATGGTCCCATATTTTCTACCGTTTCCATACAACCCATAAAGAAGTAAAATAATTTACTGAACTGGCTGGCATGTGGTACTTGTTTCTAAAATCCTGTACTTAAATTTTCATTCAGGAAAAGCCATTTACTATCCACGGGGAGATGTTAAATTCCTTTTTAAGAGGAAACTAATTGAGCCAATTGGCGTGTGTTTCCTGACACAGGCGACTTCAAAAGAGGCCATGCGGATATAAAGATTAATTGTATCCGTCCTTCACTTCCAATCAAGTCACTGTAAAATAAGATGTCTAATTTTTAATCCATATGTGATTGGTCAGCGAATTAAATTATGGCGAGTTTCAAGCCCTGAATTCTAAAACATATAATCTCTATCAGTTTTATAAAAACAATTTTTTTAATAATATGAACTTATATATAATTCCATAGTACTTACGGATGTGAGTAAAGCGATCTGCCATCTGTGCATGGGCCAGTCACATGCCAGGAAATCTCCAATCACAGAGAGGATAAAAATTTCGCAAGCGTCTGCTGTCTAAAATGTACAATTCAAATCAGTCTCTGTGTACAATTAAATTATAGACTAAGATAAAAACTATATAAAAGTCAGGAAACAGAAAAAAATTCAAGTGACTTCAACGTCGATGACAACTGATTAAAAAGAAACCTTAAACAGTATTAAAATGTATAACATTTAGAAATATTTATTTTGTAATTTAATAGAAATTAATTATTTTCAAGCATATGAACACTATATTTTAAACATATTGTGCTCAATAACTATCTTACGTGTTTCACACTCTGTTTATGGAATAAATTGTTATTAATGATATGCCTTTTTTATAAGTTTTTTTTTCATTGATGTTATTTTATCGATGCTTAACATTATCTGCTTATGAACGAAAGGGGAAATTTTTATTTAAAGGTAATATTTAATAGTTTCTGAGGTATTTTCACATATGCACAATTCTGTATTTTTCAAAACGAAAGAAAATATTTTTCCTTTTTTTCGCGTATTATTGTATTTATTTCCAAAAAATAATGTTTCTGTTAGATCTTTGAGAAAGAAAACAGTTGCGCAAGAGGAAAATATGATTTTGATTACAAGATGCATAGAGAATCCTTACACAAAACCTTTTACAAAAAAATACTTATTTTCAGTGCTTTCTTTCAAACAAAACTCTTAAAAATAGTAAATAAAGATGGCACACTAATATAATAATCATATTTTATTCCCTGGTAACATTTATTTAATAATTCAGTTCTCATGATATGATACATTTTTTATTCTATAAGTAATCGTTGTAATATAAGGAATTAAAGATAATTAACAAAAAAGGAAAAGCAAAAATGTTTTACAAATATTTTCTTAAAAAAAAAAAACTATAACATTTTTTTCGTTCCACAAATTAAAATAATCGAAAAAATTCCAAAATTGTTAAATAAAAATGCCATTCTAAAACTAATTAGCATCTATATAGGTACAGTAAAATAGTAATAAAATAATAACAGATGAAGTAATTTTTAGTATCTTTATATATGTAAATAATGTTCAAATATTATTATTTAGTTTTCTTCTCTTTATTGTACATTATCAATTCAAAAGAAGGGGGGAAGCATTCCAATTATTGCATTTCCCGCCCATCCTGGAAAACAAATGCCAAAAAAAAAAAAAAAAAAATCAATTCAGTATTCATAGTTAAATGCGCTGTTAGATTTTACAATATTATGAAAGATAAATCTAGGACAATTCAGCTCAGAAAGCACTCTGTGCGTTACGATTTCAATTGATAACGCAGCGTAATGAATATTACAATTTCCATGGAAACTAGTAAAAGCCTCGATAGCGGTATATAAATGACAGTTTGCTACGAGGCTCTCATCTCCAATGGAAAAGGAAAATTTGGAACTCTCTGAAAAGTAGTTGAATACATGTGATGCTCAAAAGCATAGGAATTAGTGAAAACAGGTGCAAAGAACTTTTGAAACTGTGAAGTGAATAATTGCCAGTTGGTTTATTTTGCATCAGATTGATTGATTAATTACAACTGCCTAGCGCTCGGTGAACTTACCTCCAAAATAAGTACTACAGTTAGAACTCTCCTTATCGTCGAAATGCGCAAAGAGAACCATTTATTTACATTATTTTTATTTAAAAAGATATACAAATGCCAGAGAAATAACAGCCTTGTTGAATTTAATGATACAAATATTTGGAAAGTGGAACAGCAATTCCGTGGTCAGCCACAACGAAAGAAAGAGGTAGTCATTCACTGGAGGAATAACTCTGCGGGATCACTTAAAAATTCAGTTAAAAGTGTGAGTGAGTGATAATTTATTAACATCTTACTTAGAAGCAATATAAGAGACTAGCTGATACCAGCCCGCCTAGCTGGGAAGACGATAAAATTATATTTTGGAATCTATACGTAAAATGTCAAGAAAATTTTCAATTTTTAAACGATAAAGGTAATCTAAATTTAAAATTTTAAGAAATTGATTGTCTGTAATAATGTTTATCCAGAACTTCTCAGTGGTATTTCGCTTATATATATATATAGTCTTGCGTGTGCGCTACTCCGTAAAAAGTCGCCATTTTAGTATTTTTCAAAATCCTGCTAAGTTTTGGAGCTAAATTACACTTTCACCAACCGTGGGACTCCAAACTCATTTATTTCTATCGCTAAATATGCACATTTTCTTATTTTCGACATGCACGGAATTTCTCATAAAGAGCCTCCCTCGCCAAAATCTTGCCCAACCTTAATCAGCGCTTCAATATTAAATTATTTGGTATTTTTCCATTTCGCACGCGCAAATCTCACCAAGTAAATTTAATTGGTGACAATACACAGTATACATATAAAAAAAAATATTCCATTTGGCGTCGGTCATATCATTTTTGGCGATAAAGTCGCCAAAAATAAGATAAGAGTAGATTAACGGATGAAAATTATATTTTTGATAAGAGTTCCGTAAAATCCGTTCTTAGTGAGCGTCTACATCACAAAATGAGTAACTGTGCTAAATTTTAAGTCAATCGGTTGAATAGTCTTTGAGATCTCGTGATGAGTCAGTCAGTGGTATTTCGCTTATATATGTATAGATATTGGCGGCGACGGACCTCGAAATTCTTAACCTTAGTCAAGAGACGTGGACGACACCTAAGCTGGTACTTTCTTCTTCAAACTTCCCTCCACGCCATAGGAAGACTTCGAACCTCGATAGATTTGACGTGCATTATTCCCTTTAGTGGTATCAGGACTCGAACCCACGAATTGAACGAAACAATGCCAGCCATATATTCACGACCATGACCAATAGGCTACGGCAGCCACATTTCAAGTTAAAGAGACATTAGTTACGTTGCTCCGAAGATATATACAGCGATAAAAATATACAGCTTAAGAAAATGGCGAAATACTTTTAGAATATGGAATAAGTTAAATATTTTTACAATTATTTTATTATTATTTTTGCTACCATCAATATGCTAACCAAAATAAAACGCTTCACTCCTCACATTTGTTCATTTCACTGAGCTGTGCAATCGTACGCTCGATCTTTCTCGCTGAATTGTCCGTACGCCAAGAAAAACAAATGAACACGACAATAATTCGCGCACATTGACAATAATTCACGACGCAAACGTTTTCGAATAAATTTGGCAAAATACGTCTAATTTCGTGATACGAGTAAAGAAAAACCATTCGAAAAGCAGACGAAAATTACAAAATTTTTTAAGAAAAGATTTTTCTTAGAATTACAAGTAATAAAAATACAATCGAGAGGGAATACGAAAACAACTCACGTTCACTAACTGTAGAATTTGTTTAACTGCTTCACGTGCGGTGAAAAATTGCGAAGACACGTGAGTTTCGTCTTGAATGACACCTGTATGCTTAATTGCTTACCGTGAAAATCTCAGAATCTGAATTGAATCCGTTCCAGAAACCTTTTGAGTTGCATAAGAATTTTTGTTCTTTAAAATGATTTAAACTGGATTCATCACTTTCTATGAATCTGAATTTTCAAATCAATTTTATAGGTAAATTTATTTGATTTCAAGGCAAAATACTAACAAATATAATAGTATTTGAGTAAAATGTGTAAATTAGTAAAATAAAAAGATAAATAAAAGCATGTAATTATTTAATTGTGACCTCATGTCACTAGTAAATGCAAAAACAATCATTAACAAAAAAGTTAAAAATTGTTAATGAAAGGTACGATTAATTCATTCATGTAAAAAAGAAAACTAAAATCTATATTTTACGATGAAAACATGAAGCGGCGATTTCGGGCATGCGCACATCGTTATTTTGGTCGAAGTAAAAAAAAAAAAAAAATACACATATGTGTCAATGCATTGAGAATGATTATCAATTTTTAAATTGAATGTTATCTTCGATTGAGCCTCATTCTATGCTTACGGAAGATTGAATAAGTATAATGCACTTATCTGGATGTTGTAAGATCCCCATCATGGTATGGGGCTCCAAAAGGTGAAAATCCGATTCATGTAACAGCTCAAAAGTGAATGTTTAGTGAGTAATGTTACACAACCGGATAATCTGTCCTTTCCTTTATGTTGAAAAGACAGTTATTGGAGAAGTTTATCTTGATATAATGGAACATTCCCACTCCCCCCACAGCCTTTGGCTTGAGGAAAAAAAAGTTCCTGCGATGATTATCGATCACTATAAGATCATATATTTTTGAAATTAAATTTGGTGATTTATTTCTTCACTTTGAGTTTCTAGTTTTTATTTACATGCTTATAATATCGTGCACTGACGCATTCAAATTAGATACTTTTGAAAGGGCACCTAGTATGTCAGGATGACAAAATATATACACTTGACGTAAATGAAGAAATTAACAACTGGAAAACGTGAAAACCCAGAAAATGTGACAACACCAAGAAGAGGAAGGTGCAAAGAATGCGATCCAAAGAGAGATCTGAAAAAGTAAATGTCCCATGCGCAACTTTTCTTTGTCATCATGAGCATATAAATATGTTTAAATATGTTCTGCAAATCTTGTTTCATTAATTATGAGGTAACAAGAATAATCGATGCAAAGTAAAATAAATTCATTGTTTCATTCACTCATTTTGTTTACATAAAATTACTACTTCTTGACAACTAAATGAAATGTGATTAGACAAATTAGCAAAGATAAGAAGTGTAATGAATTGAATTAGGGATAGCGATATATAATCGTAATACAATTTAAAGGGAAAGAACGAGAAGCTGATAGATGTTTATTAATTGGAGTGAATTATTGTAATTAATAGTTTGTGTTAAAATTGGTTATATAGAAGTGATTCCTGGTTAGAGTAATAGTAGTCGGATCTGCTACTTTTAAAAAATGTCTCAATCGGTACGAGTGAGTTGATAAGATAAAACGGTACTTGTCCATAAAAGCGGCGCCCACCAAATTAAGAATACGCCAATGTCACCCAGCTAATTAAAAGCGCCAAGCAAGCGTAGTGCGAAATTGAAAAGTAGGAAAACAAATAACACACCAATAAATAATATAAATTTTTTTTAATACTTTTGCATAGTAATCTTTTATATGTTTAGTGATTAATCCCAATAAGTAATATAAAAATTTAGATGTTAATATTAACATTTATATAACTTTTAGAACACCAATCTAAATTAAAGGCCATATTTCCAAAATTCCGTTCACTATTTCAGGGAAAGCATTTTTTCCCCTACATATTACCTCCACATAAATTCTGCCAGATACGATTCTAAATGATGCCTCGCTGTTTCTTGTTAAGCCACTTTTTTCATTAACATACAACTTCATAACGTGACCTCTTTTACATAATAATGTTTTCGGTAAAAGTACTTTCTCTTGAAAAAAAGAGATGGCATCAATTTCGCTGTTTGGTAAACTGAAAATTGTTAACGACATTTCCAAAGGCAACAAAATTGGTATTTAAAAAAAATATGAAATCAGTAACGTTAACAGACAAGCGATATTTTACTAAAACGATAAGTGCTGTTTCTTTAGGACTGCAACCTTAGGAGTTTACAGCCAAACATGGCGAGAAATCATACTGCTTGGCGATTTTCCATCTACATCTGAAATCTTAATTTGGAGGGTGCCGAATGGACAAGTACCAATAAAACTTTATTGTTTTATTATAAACTGGGAATAAAATGAGTTAAGTAAGATTCGACAGAGAGCGACCTAACATATTCTGTAAAGATAGTTAGTAAACTGTGTTGTACTTTTTCTGTCTGTCATATCAGTTGAATTTGTGAACTTATTGACTATGTAATTAGTTTTTAAGATTTCTGTGGAGTTAAATAATAAAGCACAGAAACTACAGACCTATATACGGATCCACTAGTTCGCTAAAAACGAAGGTGTTTTTCCTTTAGTCGCGTAAGCGATAAATCGACAAATACACCACGTTTTTACGGCATAAGCCCGAATGTAACGCGACATCGAATTTAATGCGACTTCCAAAATTTTTATAAAGATAGTTAGGAAAAAAATGCTGAATTCAATACACGATCTATTTATTTTACATAACAGAATTCAAAGAAAATATAATTTAATCAGATAAAAACATGGGTAACATTCATAGCTATAAAATTAAGTGAAGTTAAACAATTTAGGTAATATTAGGAAAGTAACAAGAAGTATAAATACATTCTATTATCTAGATCTAGAATTTAACTAGAGTCAATATTTTAAAGGGTAAAAAATAAGTCAAAAATTATTGCGTTATTTTCGAGTTAATACGATATATCTTAAAATTCACGAGGAAAATAATTCTAAATGAGTTGAGTATTATTCTTATGAAAATGAACTGATTTATTTTCGAAAGTATTTTTATTACCGATTTGTTGAGTTGTCGCTAAAACAAAAAATTTGAAGCTGGCAGAAGTAGTACCCGGCTAACTAAAAATATAAAAAAGTACACTAGAAATAATAATAGACTACCGTAGATAACGAACAATTACAGTAGCAATGGGATAGAAAGATAACTTTAATGTCCTCACTTGCATTTTGGGTATTTTGAATGCAATCTTAATTCAACAGAAGGAAAAAAAATTATGAATACTTTAGAGTCAAATTCATAACCTTAAGATCCAAATCATTCATCAAATTCACTTTGACTCAATGGAATATCTGGAGGCATAACATCCTCCTTTTCAATGCTTTGCATACCAGAACTGACACGTTCGAAAGTTACAGGAATTATTATTATTCCTTTCGGATTGTATTCAAGGTTTGAATTGGAATAGATTTAAAAAAAAAAAAAACGCACTCTCTCTTCTTGTACATGGATAGGATTATATTCGGATATAAATTGTACATCTCTCTATTTTATCCCATAAATATTTTTTACTCGTCTAGCTTGTCAATAATGTACAAGTAGCCACTCAGTTATCTCCAAAACTCCATCTGTCAAGCAGTTCTGGACATGACAATATATACACTCTATCTGTTAGCATCAAAACAGCGTTCGAGTTTCACAACTATTTCATTCGAATGTTTTGTTCGGATTCCAAGTTGTTTGTGTCAGAATTAAGGAGAAACCCAGGAACAGATGTTCTTGGATACATAAATAAATTTATCACAGAATAATCGCAATATCATTATTACTTGTTGAGACAAATCAGAGTATTTTATCCGTTTTTTCATCGTGTTGTAGCAAGTCATTTATTTTCACAACAGCAATTGCATAATGATGCAGTAACTCAAATATAGGTGATAAATATCAGACTCGCGTCACTGAATTTTACATTAGTGTCAAAAATAATAGTGATGAAAAGTCCTTGAGGAAAAGTAGTATGCGGAAAAACATCGCTACATTTTGATACAGAGACAACAACTATTTATCTATATAACTATAGTTGGTAACTTTACAATAGATGCTTCAAGGTCACCTATCCCCCTCACTGCCGTTTGTAACTATGGTAACAACAGTTGAGAAGGGACATCACTTTTTTTCCCTAACTTCATTTCGTTTCTGTAAACTGACTTCTAAAGAAAACGAAATTTTGAGTTTCACGATAATCGTTAATTTTTTTTTATATAAAACCTGCATCATTAACATATTTTGTTTAAAAAACATTTTATAAATATTGTTAACGTGTAATTAAAAACATTTAACTATCTTACACCTTTATATAACGGAACTAAACAACTCATTGGAGCTATTTAAATTAAATAAATTTGCGTACGCATAGGTATTATATTAATATTTCATGAGGATATGTTTAATATTCATTTTATAAAAAAAATCATTTTGAAAACAAGAATCCCGCTTTTCATTATTACGTTTTTCATAAATTTGCATTTAGCTTAAAAAGCGTCCTAACGCAAAAGAATTCAGACCTCAACTGAAGTTTTAAAATAAATGGAGTGGTGATAGTACATTAGTCGCTATCATGGTAACCGATGGAGGAGAAATGAAAATGGGTGACCTTGACACGGTTATTCTAAAGTTATAGACTATAGTCAGTCGATCTCCTTAATGCTGATGAAATAAGTCACTTATTTAATGCTATTTTTTCAAAAATTTAGAGTCAATCTTGCCATTAATAAATCTATTCGTCTCTCTTTGGTGCAATCCTCCTATTAAATAAAACTCGATTGTTAAGCGAAGTTAACTGGAAATCGAATAGGAAATTACAAAATTGGAAACGGACTTTGATTGATAAATTAAATTTTGCAAGTAAAATAAGATATGGTTAACTAGCTTGACAATTTTTACATTCTCGAGCGCAGTAGAGAATGAAAAGCAACTACTATCTATTTTGATCATTTTTAATATTTGAATAAGGAGAAAATGTAACGTGAAAATTTAAAAAACCAATTATTTATGAAGGTGTTATACGAATCATAATGCAAGTGTTGCACTTACCCATCCTATGCCAGCCAATATCAATAGGCGTATCTGGAATTTTCCGTATCCTGCTTTGTTCACTGCATCATCCACAGTAAATGTCAGTCCTAGAAATGAAATATACAAACAAGTAAATAATTTTAGAACAGAACTCAAACTAAAACTGTGAAAGGAGGCTGTGGGAAACTAATGGAGTTGTGCTTTTACTTTGTGTTGGATGGATCTTCTCCTACACGTCGCAACTAAAATGAAGGGAGTAAAAACGTGTAATAACTGGCCCGATGGGGAATTCATTTCCGTCCAATTAGCCACCATAAGACTATTGTTTTAGTCGACTCTAAAAAAGTCAACCGGCCTTTTCGATGTTAAGTCTATTCTGAGTATCTTTTCTTGTGAATCAGTGAGTCACGTAATTCACCTTCAAAAACCTTACAGTACCTTTAAGAGTATTCATACAAATCATATTTGTCCAGTCCAAAACATCCAGAATATGATCATCGAAGGCCGGATTTGATGGAACAAACGGTGTATATTTTACTGCAACAAAAAAATTTCTTCGATTGTACGCAACCTTTAAATAATCTTCGAAGAGCAATTTGTTCGTCTCTGCCTCTATGGAAATCCGGCAGTACATCGTAGCCTTTTTTCCTTACCAATCATGCAAGGTGAAAGCACACCATAATTTATAATTTAACATCTCGACTTCACTTTCAGTTTCCTGAAATGTGAGCTCACACACAGTAATAGTAAGATCTGATGTTCCCTAAGCTAATTTGTCAGCAGTCCCATTAAAAAACAGATCAATGTGATACGGAATCCACTGAATATAAATATCAGACTGGCAACGCTAATGCTTACGCTTTCACTACTATTATCTCGTGCGGATCCAAAGATCAGATTTGAAAATAAAGGACTGAACGAAATAGCCTCTATTGCAATTAATTCTGAGTCGATTGATTGTTTATTAACGTCTCACTAAGCAGCAAGAGGGATATTGGCAACGCACCTCATAATTTCGGTCCTGTGTAAAACACTCAGAATAGCGCATGTATACGTACCAGGAGAAGAGCAAATAAAATCCTTCATAAGCGTTTCAAGGTCAAGAGACCACTGCTGAAGTGATGACTCAGAACTCAAACACTAGGTGGAACGTGTGGGAGACGAGTAAATATGCTTTAAACTATCGATGAAAACGTAGTACAAATATTATACAAGCTTATTAATAGACTTTCACATGGGGTTGAACTAACAACACACAACGGACTATCAAAAGCTTTCAATAATGCCCAAGCGAAGAATGCATTCCTTCCTCTAGCATCCAGAGCTTGCACCCTAACTAAAGCATTAAAAGTTGAATGCAGCTCACACACTGCTGGTGTCATCTATTCCAAATTGTTAGAACACATTTTTTTCCGCTTATTTGGAACTGGTACCATTTATCTCTATTCTTTTTACGTAAGAATAGAGATAATTGAAG
>BMAW01006208.1:0-10781 GCA_019974015.1 Nephila pilipes | reverse complement strand
TAATTGTTCATTATTATTTATATTTGTTAGTTATTACTATTTAATTTTTTAAAAACCTCAGAATTTATTTCAAACTACTCAGTGCAAATTTTTATTCCTTGTTTTAATGACGTTTACCTAAAATTTTTGTTTCAAGCTTACGTTCCATTAATTTTTTTTATTCAAATAGCGAAAATCATATTAATGATGAAATTATTCATCGTTAGAATAGAATTTAAATTACGGAAGCATGATAATTTTAAAACATACTAGAAAACTTTTTATAAAAACAATTTTTATGTTTTTAATACTTTTTTTTCATTGACAGAAAGATTTATTATGAAAGTATTGATTGAATTCCTTATAAAATATAAATGAGAAAACTCAGAAACCATAGGAAAAATATAACTAATGGAGCTTAAAAATTACTCTGTTTTAAGCATTTATGTTGAATTAAAAAGTATCTGTGAAAACACTCAAAAGGAATTTCAGAACTTCTTCTATTCTTAAATGAAGTAACTTTTAAAGAGTAATATGAATCATGAATTTCTATATATGTATTTATACCAAATTTTAGAAATAGAAGTATAAATGAGATATTGGTTTATACTTTGAAATGCATAAAAAAATTAAGACATACGTGTATTGCTTTCAGTGTCAATAATTAATAAATTATTTAAATAAAATGACATCTCTTTCTAATAACATAAATTAATTTTTAAAAATAATTTCTTAAATCTTCTTTAACAATTTTAAAATCTGACTTTTTAAAATTTGATTTTGTAATAAAAAAAGGTTGTTTCTCTTTTTAAAAAAACAGTTATAGACCAACGTTAAATTTAGAATAAGGAAACTTTTCGGATGAAGTTTATCTCCTTATTTTTCGAAATGATTGTGTTTTTCTTATATGATTTTGAAAAATACTTATAACATACAGCAATTAAGAAAGGACCTAATTTTGAAAATAACTTGTTTATGAAAACATTTAAAGTAATGTTTTCATAAAAAAGTCGAATTCACAATGAGGTGCTTTCTTAACTTAAAAATATAAGAGATTCTTTAAAAGTTAAAGTAATTGAAATGAAATATTTCTATAAAATTAATGCATTTGTAAAATGTTAAACACACACACATATGTATATATATATATATATATATATATATATGTATAAATTGTTAAACACATACACATATGTATATATATATATATATATATATAACCTGTGTCATGTAATAAAATTAAAAGTTAACAACAACACATTTTGACTTATGTATTACTTGTGAAATACTTATTTAGCCAAAATTATGAATTTTTGAATGAAAATAAGAATTCTAATGTTAATTTATACAGAGTATATTACCAAGAAATTCACTTACTGTACAGAAGATTTCACATTCCAAAAATGAAGGAAATATTTCCCTTTTTACCTCATATCATACATATTTGCACAACTGTACGTAATAAGTTGTTTTTATTTATTCAAGATTTAATTTATTTTCGGGAATAAGTGACAATTTATATCAAAGTGAAGGAAGTTATTAAATTACGATGGGTTTTCTTTTCGCCGATACATATCTTGTACATTTTTTATCCGGTGTCAACAAGCTATACTACAGATTTAATTATAATTAACATTAGAAAGCGTTTCATTGCTATACATCTTATTTAATCGAAGTAATTAAAAGAGAGGGGAATTTTTTTACTTTCAGAATCGGGTTTTCTTAATCATCAAAAATTCATAAGCCTCATCTGTTCATGTTTATCACATGTTTACGGTTTCTCTCGAGACTACAGTGAATCTGTTAAAAAGATTTCGCGTTTATTTGATTTATTAGTTTTTAAATGGGTGATTTATTGTTTTGAAACTTGATTTGTGGAATTTGACGTATAAAATACGAATTCTTTAGGAAAACTAGCAAAAGAAAAAAGAATAACCCGATTTCGGCTTTATATGTTAGTATTACTTGTTCTTGTTTTTGAGCATCTAGATTTCTTACGATAATATGTAGATTTGTTAAAATTTATTTATAAAGTAATCTAAATTATAATGAGTATACTGTATGGAATAAAAAAGGAAGAACTTTATTACACACTATTTTTTGATAAAATTATTCAGAGACTTATCTTATGCTTACCACAAAACTCCAATATGATGTGTAACAGATTTAAAATGCAAACCCTACCTTCAGAGATACTGAAATCTTCTCTTTTTTCTGTACTTTCTTTACTAAACAGATCCTTTAAAAATTTTCTTATCTCACTGTTAACTCTTACAAAGTTGAAACCATTTCAACATAACATATCAATAGGCATTTCTCGATATAAAATGAATCATTTCAACGCACAAATAAACGTTTTTGTACTTAAATTATTCACTGATTCTAAACATTTTGCTCAAATGAAAAACATACAGAGATTCAAATTTAATATTCAATCTTTTTTTCCTCTACCTGAAATTACTGTAATGCTAAATGAATCACAAAAATTGCAACTTCAGTAAATACTTTGAAGATATTAACTTTAGGACTTTGTAAATCTGCCATCATATTTGATTCCCATCCTTAGATATCTCATATATTTTCTAAGAATTTTTTTGACTTGAGTTGGGCCTTTTACAATCCAAAACCACGAATATTTGATAAAGTAGCCGCAGTACTTGTACAAAGATGCAGAACATTAAAATAATCAATAACCATATCCTTAAAATAATTATTATTTTGAATAAAATAGGATATTTTCTGCCCATATGTAAATTATAAAGTTTTTATCTATCACTAACACGAAGTTTGAACTATTTATCAAAAAATCAAGATGAATTAAATAAATTTCTAGGTAATTGTAGGGACATTTTTAATGCACTGCATCTCCTTTGTACATGAGCTGGAGTAAACATTTTCTCTAAACACAAGGATTTGGGTAATTCATATGAAGTCAATCTATAATTTGTTGTTTGCAAAGGATTTACTGTATTTGATACAAAACGCATACAAAACAATCATCTCTGAAATTGGCCAAACAAAGAGTATTTGTTAAAGATAAATAACATCTCTAATAATGACTCTGAGTTATTCAAGACACTCTAGATCAATTGGTAAGATGGACCAAACCTCCACACATCATAAGATTGCTTATTATTTAGCTCAAGACCTTTGGTTTAAAAATTCCATATATAAAAATTGATACGTTAGTTCTTTCACAAATCGTTTCCATAAGGAGTTTAATCTCTGAGAAGCAATTTGTTTGGATTCTACAATACAAGAACGATTTTTTTAAAGGCTTAGAAACAGTACACAAGTATTTACCGTACTCGTCTCTACAGTGAGTTTTTTTAGAGTATTCTTCAAAAATAAAACTCTTTCTATTTCTATTTGCTTCAGGTACAACATTTTCAATTTTCCAAAATTATCTAATGGAACACCTAAGATTATCTATGTGCAGTCCACAATGTTCTGTGTTTTCTTTTTCTGATAACCCGAACAATTCCTAATACCATAAACCCAAACACTGTACTTTGCAAAATTAGTTTTGAATTCTCGACTCGAAATTGACCTATTTTCAATAACTACTAAAGTACTTCATTTTCCAATAGCGTTTGTATACATTGAGGTACAATGAACTTCTCACCTACTAACTTTATGTAACAAACATTACCTAACAGGATCCTTAATGGGCTAGATGGGATTTAATCTTCAGTGTTCTTTGGAATAATAATAAAACCTAAGTTCCTAGTATGACATGTAGTTTTACAAAACTATTCCAAACACGACAGAATGATGGGCTTGAATTCTCTTAGTATAATTGATTCAACTTTTTCATAATTACACAAATCGTCTTCCTAAATGTAAGTGATTGCGTGGGATTTTTCAACTAATACATTTAACAAAATTTCGATTTTATGTTTATCGGGAACATTTTTGGATACAATTCTCCTTCAAAAAATGTAAAAAAGAAGGCCCAACCTTTGATTTGATAGGCACTTTTTCTGATAAAACTTTTACAATTTGTGCTAAACTATCAATAGTTTGCAGACTACTGATTTTACCTTTTAGCTCTCAAGAATTTCGGGCGAATTCAGTGACTTCCAATTTTGCTAATTTTAACTTCATTTTAATCCCACTAATATAATTTTCACTCTAACTGTAGTTTCAACTCACTCTCGGCCTTTTGGATTTTCATTCTCTCACTCACAAGATTACTTCACTTTTTTTTCGTGCTCAATGTCTTTTTCAAAGACGCCATTGTTCACTGTAAAATTTAAGGTAAGCAACTTTCGTATTTTCCAATAAGGTTAATACGAGTTCCTCAGAAATGAATTATTTTGAATCAACATTTCTCTTACAGATATTATTCTAAAGTATTTAAAAATATTCTCACTTATCTCAATGTTCACAGTCTTTGTGCTCAACGGTCACAAACAGCCCATAAAAGTTCCTCGTGACACATAAAAGTTCACAAACAATCTATAAGAATATATACCACTCCGACTCGACGTACCAAAATATTATTTGGACCTCTATGTTAGATCTCTCAACTATCGCATAGAAATCAAATTTGCAAAAATCACAAATTCAATGATTCCTTTAGAAAACTTTTTATTTAACAACCCGGTCACGCTCGAAGACCAATATTGCTTTTCTGGTCTTCCTCGAAACTCTTTCAGCTTTCTGACACACAAAAATCCACTATCAAGTGCGTGCGCGTCTTCTCCGGTGGAACTGCGATCACATACCCGAACAACCACTGTAACAAGTTTTCTAAATTTAAGTGTATTATAAAATTCAACTAAAGGATTGAAAGATTTTTAAAGGCATACAGTTATTAAAAGATGTTAATTTCGTCATAATCACATGTGTAAACAAATTCTCGTTATTGTTAAAGACATCTATAACCTTTAGAGGTATCATAACTCTCGAGTGCTTTTAATATCTGAGTTTTATTGTTTCAAGCCTAGGCGTGTAGCAGTTGTAAATTATATATTTCCTTAAAAAGAAACGGTTATTTGTTAATACAAATGCTTGCTCTTAAACTGAAAGATTAATTGAACAATGAAACCAATTATTCCACTTTTAATTCAAGTTAGGGTAAGTAAATATGTGTTAAAGAGACTTTCTTTACTTCAAGAAAAACCAGTGTGATAAGTTTTTTCTTATTGAGTTTCATATTGTTTGGATTTTAAGAAATAGTTTGTTAAATTATTACTAGCCTGTGTCTAAGCCGAGTGGCTAGCCCACGCGAACTTGATACTCATCAATCGACTTCTGAGGGATGAAGGGAAGAATTAACCTGTGACCAATTACCCAAGTCGATATCACCGAGAATCTCAATCAGATACGCTAATCACTACAACACCGCTACTACAAGAAATATCTTGAACTATATAATATATATATATATATATATATATATATATATTGTTAGAAAACAGATAATATAACATTTTAATTAAAAGTGTGTTTCGAAGAGAAGTGTTTAATAATCTGACTTATATATATATCCAATTCTATTACCCATTAGAAAAGAGTTAATCCTTATTTGCTGATACTATTCCAAATTATCCGTTAATTTATGGAATCACTCGCTCACAAAATCTGTTGAATCAGCTTCAACATTGTCACAAATCTGTGGAAAATAATCCCTACAAGACTGACAGACATCATCAAAATCCCTCGGAATTCTTTCATCTTATACCACGTGAGTTACCACGTGACCTGGAGAAATCCTTACGTATAAATTTGTAGGTAAGATGAAATTCTCTCTCTTCTGTTATAATAAAGACTGTGGAGCTACATCCCTTGCATTATCCATTTTATTAATGTATATTTATTGCCTTTGTCTCTCACCAAAATGAATAAACAGCCTTAACAGAACACAAATAATCTTATTACAACTCTGAATGATAAATGCATTTTTAGTCGTCAGTTAAGAAAACATTTATTTCCTCCATTTCTTAAATGTCTAAAATGTCTTTCTCAAAATTTCTGGCAGCGATTATTGTTAACCTTTTGTGTTTAAATTTTTGAAGGGCTTATAAAATTTAAATTTTTAAGCGATTTAACCTATAATTTTGGATGCGTATGTTTGTTTTTATTGTCTTAACATTCAAGGGATTCATTTGGGAAAAGTTATGAAATTCACTGAAATACAATGAAACGTTGAATTAAATTACAAGCTTAGGTTTTAATCAATTTTTCTATATTAATAATGAAGTAGACGATTTTCTTTGAATTAGTAAATTTTTATACAATGTTTTTTTATTGAAATATGTTAGTAATGAAAAGCTTTCTGTATCTTTAAGTATAAAAAGTAACATTTTTCTTCTTTACAAATAAATACAATTCTGTAACATTTGGTATTGTGATATTGAAAGATAAAGGAATTTTCAAACTCTCAACTACATGAAAATAGCAATTTATGGTTTAATCTGAATTCCGGTTGTATGGGGAAAAAATTGATTTTGTTTCGATTTCCTTTTGTAGCCACAGTAGACTAGTGCTCATGGCCGCGGATTCGGCGACGGCGGTTTTCGTCGAGTCGTGGGTTAGAGTTCGGATACCATTAAAGACCCACCATGTAATCGAGGCTGATGCACGTTAATTCTATCGAGTATCAAAGCCATACCATTGGCGTGGTGTGGAAGTTAGGAGAAGGGATATCATTTCAGGTGTCGTTCTTGTCACTTGAGTGAGGATCAAAATTACGAGGTCTCTAGCCAAAAGACCCCGTGTTGCTTCTAGTGCAACGTTAATCAAATCAATCAATTTCCCTTTTAGTAAGAATAAAAACTATAATATTTATTTTCTTCCTTTCAATTGCAAAGTAATAAAAAAGATTTAAAAAAAATAAGGGTTTGTACCTTCGTTGTTCCAAAAATACCTAGTTGCGTTTGGTTTGTTTGGTACGCAACGAAATTGAATTATAAACAGTCAATGTCTATTTTCTCTTCCATTATTAGAATTCTTGTACACTTAAAAGCAAAAATCTTAAGTATATAAATTTCTATTTGAAATATTATCGAATTATCATTTTGTAAATTCTATTTATACATTTATTCATCGATAACTGAAATTATTCATTCATTGTATTTATTAATTGAAATGTTTATTTCGCAAAGTAAACCCAAAAGACAAAATCTCAATGCAAAATTAAACAAGTTTTATTTTTGATGGTCATATTAAACACTGCCAAATTATTTTCCTGATTTTCAGAATAATTACTCAAGTAATTAGAGTTTTTTTTTCGTCATTCAATTACAAAACTATCAAATCTTCTTATGCTTCATTTAAGCAGTTAAAATTTCTACGTGAACGCATGTTTGCTATCCTAAACAATCAGCCTAGTGATAATTGACAAATTGTGCAACGCTAATTAATCATGTATTAATATCATGAGCTAAAAAAGATGTTTTTCTCAGTTATCATGTTTCGGTAATACTTCTTATAATCATTATATATATTGCTAATTTTTTTCGAAGGAGGTTTAAAATTCCATTCCAGTTGATTAGCTCCGTATGTTAAATCGTATTAAAATAAAAAATTTCTAGATAAGTTGGTAAACAAAATTGATCACTATTTCTCATCAAATATTCATGTATTGACAAATATTTGCTTAAAGTAGTTTTAAAGAGGATCTTTACTGAGATAAGATGAATTTAACACAATGCCGTAAATTACTTAATTCAGTTATTATAATCTATGAATTCAGAAAAATAAATCATATACCTAGAGGCAGATTAAGGTAAATTAATTCCGTTAAGCATTTTGAAGATCAAATGCTAAAAATAAATCTTTTAAATATGTTTGCATGAAGAGATATTTCATAATATATTTATTACTTAAAAAATTTAAATCGCAGTTTTCTTTCGAAGATCAAATGATTCTTGAATCAATCTTTAAAATTATAATTTCCTTCTAAAAATAATTATCAAATCCATGATGTCTCTCTTGCATGATATGTTCATTATTGTATTTCGAGTTTTAAGTTCCTTTATAATTGAAGAGAATCAGTTATTTTTATAATTGCACTATTATTCTTTTCATTTTCTATTACTTATTGAAAATTATGGAAAAAGTAAAGTTTTTTTTTAACAAATACTAATGAAAATACTGTTAAAGTTATTTGATTGAAATACCTTTATGAAAATTTCGTGCCTAATAAATTTCCTATTTTACCAATTATTGAGTCGGAATAAATACGTGGTTTCAGAAAAATTATCGCTATTATTAACGGCGAGCATAAATGCGTATTATGAAAAATGATAGTGTAATAACTAAATAAATTATGAATTTTTCGGAATTTCTTAAGACTGTAATACTTAAATACGATTTTAATTTATTTGACTGAAATATGTTCAAACGTAATGGATTTAAATTACAAACAACTTTTAAAAATATGTCGAATACATTTAGTAATTTCTCAAATAATTATGTTGTTTACAATTCCAACTTTTGAACTAGATAGTTCTCTTTGGAGTGAAAGTAAAATATTTAGACTTATAAAAGCAAATAAATTATAAATCATTCCAATACCTATTACTTAATCAAAAAACCTACTTTCATTATTTAGTTGTTTACTTTCCTCTTTCCGTTTCTTTGAAAAATATTCATATAATGTTCAAGTATGTTATACAATTATATGGAAAGCTAGCTACAGGAAGAATTAGTTGTTTCTTCACTTAAATTTCTGTTTTTATTTTCATTGAAGCACTATGCCTCTCAATTGAAAATAGAATATTATTACTAGACACATGCTGTTTTACTTTCCAAACGTTATTAACATTTTACAAAGCAGTCATTTACTCATTTGAATAGCTTCAGTATATTTTTAAATGTGTTATATCTTAAGCATTTATTAACAAATTATGAAATATTTCACAGTTTTTCTCAGTCTTTTTAGAATATAACTAATAACGAAGTAAATAAGTGAAATAAAATTTAATTCTGAGAAGAAGCAAAATATATAACTTTTAAGACAACGTGATAAACTTTTGTTATAGTATATGTTTATAATATTTTTCTTCTCTTTGAGATGTAAAAACAATAAATAACTCAACAAATTAAGTATATTCACCTCATTCTCTTGTTGTTACAATTTTCAACAATTTATGAGACATTTAAATCAAGTTTCTACATACAAATCTTTTGAAATATATTTATATACCATTAGAAACAAAAACAGATGTTTTGTATCAGTTACATTTAACAATACTTTTAAAATCCCTAATACTTATCTTGGTTTCTTAAAATTTCTTCTAGGTAATTTATATATGCTGTGTTAATTTTTCGATTATTTAATTATTTTTATACATTTTTAAGAATTAGGATTGACTGTATGTGTATTAACGACTTTAAAGACTTAATATGTTCAACGCATTTATAAGAAAAAACTTATTTTCATGAATTTAAATAATTCTGTATGATTTATTCATTGATTTCATTTTAAATAATGTTTATCATATCTCATTTCGTAAACATTTTCTTCGACTTATTCCCAAAATAATACATGAAAATCAGTTTATTGAGTAATAAGAATCGAACCATAATCTGAACTTTACGCGAAGCATCTTGGATGGACTGCGCTTATTTTTTTTTTTAAAATTTTGGTTTGAAATCTTTGGGTTAATGCAGAATCAATTATTCATAAGCCAGTAAAGAATAAGATATTTATCTTCATTGTTCGAAGTGATTTTACGCCTCATAATTATGACTTCAGTACTATCTTTACTATCTATCTATTCATACTTATAGTTTAATTACTCAGTAGATAAAATTATGTAACTGAGCAATAAAACAATTTGGCCTTATCATTTTGAAAATAATTTCTTTATATCATCTAATTGGAACTAAAACCTGTGTTTCCCATAATGTATAAAAAATTATAAGGAATATTCTATAAAATTTTCGCAAGATATAGATAACCAAAAACTGAATTGCTTAGTACGAAGTAAATGAAGATTTTCCGTAGAAACAGATATCTGACAAGAAATATTGAAGTTTACCACGAATGAGTATTATGAAGATAAAAAAAAAATATTTAAATTAATGACCAACAAGCCTTTAATTTCACTTCCTTAAATTTGTCTTGGATAATTAAATATTGATAGTTCTCACTGAATTGAGAATTTTACTTAAAATGGTTCCATTTTTATTAAAACTCGAAGTGAAATTCGAAATACACGCCTGACCGATTATCTGCTTCAGTCAACCCACCAAACTTCAATTATCTTGGAGTCGCACCCATCAGCTCCGTCGCCAAAGTTAATATTTATTCTGTTTTATGAGTCTCTTTCAAGATTATCCATGCAATCTCAAAAAAGATTAAACAATTCAATATCACTTCTCAATGTGATTAAATTGTGAAGTTAAGCATACGAAAATAAAAGTATTAAGAGTAATTTTGTAGGGGGGAATAAAGATTGCGTTATTTTCATAAAATTTGATTGCTTTTGATGACAATGTCGAATAATAACGTCGAGATCAAATGGTATTGTTAAGCTGAAGTTTCAGATGATAAGAATGTGATACGGTATTTAAAATTCCTAGTTGAATTATGTATAAACACAATGATTATGTTGAATTATGTATAAACAAAAACTAACTCAGACTGAAGCATTTCATATTATTTTTCTACTTCGGGAAGCATTTTATAAATGTTTCCGATGATCTATCCTTATTAGACATAGCATGCAAAGTTACGTACAATTTAAAACACTGTATTCTGATTTAATATACATTTCTAAATTGATAAATTATATCCAATATAGTTTGTGAAACATTATAATTGACAAATGACTCATATACTTTTG
>BMAW01006201.1:0-10545 GCA_019974015.1 Nephila pilipes | reverse complement strand
TTTAAATTCCCAGACTATTTAGATTTGGTAGCAAAAGTTTAAAAAAAATATTTCGGAAGACCTATAGTTTTTGTAAAGTGTCCTTGAGGTATTTCTCAGCGCTTATTAAATAAATTTATCAAGTCAACTTATCGCGATTTAGGTTTAAGCAATTCTGCTTAACGTGGCTTCAAGAAAAGTATTTTGAAAAATATTTTAAGATAAATAAGTCATCTTAAATAAAGATAAATAAGTCATCTTCCACATGGAGAAATGAGATTATTTATGTTATCCCTTCAAATAACCCTCACTTTTTTTAAAATTAAAAGCAATGGATGCTATATCTTTTACATTGAGAACTGTGTATTTATGTATGTTTATGAGATGAAAATCTCTTTTACGCATGAAATTAGCTATATATATGCGCAGTTAATAATCAATAACTGCCTTTACAAATATACATCGTATACTTACCTATATGTTTATCTTACATACAATGCATTGTATTTATAACTCTGAAAATTTGTAGTGCATTAACAAACATATAAATTTTACATACTAAACATAACAATAACTTAAAAGTGGAATTAAATTAAATTAGAATTCTCCTCCAATTTTTTCAAGGAATTCTCCACACAACAACGAAAAATTATTTTAAAATTTCTCTAAAGGAAAAAAATACGTTAAATCATAAAAAAAGTTACAATTTTATTGTTATTATTTTTATTTTTAATTTGTTACTTCTTGAACAATCAAATGGTGATAAATTATTTGATTTTGTGCTTTCATCACAATTTATCAACAAAGAACTAAAATTTTGCATAAAAAAATTTAATGACTTCTTTACTTTCTCAAAATATTTTTCTAAACACAGATTAGATATTAGAAAAATATAAAGTTTTCGTATTGTAAAAACAATTAATTTTTCAAACATTTCATTGAATTTGAAATACAATTAATGTCAAAAAAAAAGTAATCACCTTTTTCCAATCCACTCGAATCCAAAAAAATTTCAAATCTAAAACTGAAAATAGATCTCTACGCATCTTGTTAAACTTAATAATTCAAACAGCATTATTCAACAAATGAAACAGCACAAATAAATATTTTATGAAAAGAAACAACTAACATTCAAAAGTAAAACTTTTTTTTTTAAAATATTCCAAAAATTACTTTTTAAAAGACAGTATTGGTTACTAAATATGAAACTGCGCTTTTACTTTTTAAATAAAGAGAAATTAAACTATTTTTTTTTTTGTTCTTCTACTTACTTGTTATTTTCTAATAATATTTGATGAAAAGAACTTCCGTAGTTATTCAACCAAAAGTTCCAAAGAAAACAACTTGCGTTAAAGAAAAGGCGTATCAGCGAAAATTCTCAAATTATTATTAATATTTTTTTTTTTTTTTTGGTATTTTGAGCGTAAATTAATTTCTCATTCTTTTGAAACTGCAAAAGATAACAACAATAACATAAAAAAAAATTCTTTTGCCAGTTCTCTTTTGATTAAAAGCAACGGCATTATTTACCTCCTTGCACACTTCAAAAATAATACATCAGCGAAAAGTGGAACGAAAAAAATTAATTTTTCTTCATTAATTGTAAAAAAAAAAGAATCTTCTATTTGTGTTTCAAAGCTATTTTTACAAACTTTCAAAATAAAAAAACTATTATTTCCCTCGTATTTTGAAAGATTTTTAACACTCTTTATGAAAATTGAAAGTGTCATTAATACATTTTTAGAATTGATTTTCTTTGTTTTACTTTCGTTCGTTTTAAAACTGGTTTTCTTTTCTTTTTTAAAGATTATCTCTTTTTCCGTGTCTGCTTGGAAATTCTTTTTGCCATTTGTGTTTTGCAATTAAAATCATATTTCTGAAGTGATTGTTGCATTTTGTAGTATCGAGTAAGTTTGCCAAGAGTTGTTATGATTTTTTGATCGCTTAAAGAATTTATTAATATAATTTCTTTTTATTATATCATTGCAAGCGCACTTTTTTCATTTTTTCTCTTCTTGAAACTGAAACCATTTTATTTCTTTTATTCTTCTAGATATCGAAGTAACTTAGAGGTAGAGGCTCATGTCCGAATGAATCGTGAAATAAAATCTCGGTTCCAATCAGGTCCGTTACATGAAATAACAGAGCTAACGAATATTACATGAAATTTCACTATAAAGCTCCCACGAAAGTTAAATTTACAACAATTAGGTTCCAGATCGAGGCCCGTCCTAGTCACTAGTACCTTGTTCTGAATTGCGAGGCTCGTCGCTAACAACTCCAGTATAACTCCTCATTTTCGCATCACTGTGTAATAATATCTACATTGAGGAATTCTAGGACTGATAAACAAAACAAATCTTTTAAAACTGAAAAAAAAAAAGATTCATTATGTTGAGAAATCAGTAATTTCGTTTTATTTCAAAGTACATTTAATTTTAAAAATGATCTCAAGTTGAACCTAAGATTTGAATAAAAAAAACATATTTTTACAATTCTGAAATTTAATTTCTAGCTTCGAAAGGATGATGCTTTCAGTGAATTAACAAATTCAATGAAATTATCTTAAATATACAAATGACATCCATGAATGAACAAAAATTGTTAAAAATACCTTAACCAAATGCTTAAACCAAACAAAAAAAATTCAAGTAAATGATTGTTTTTAAATGAATAGAATAGCAATTTTGAGAACTATTCAGGATTTAAGGTAATTGAGACGTCTTTGTTAAGGAATAATTACCTTATTTTATGCCAAAAATAAAGATGTACTTTTTAGGCATAAAGTAATAGAAGTCACATATTTAAACGTTGAGATACATATATTTTCGCACCTATTTATGCAAAGAAAATAAATAATTACGTTTAAGCTATTAATATGAAATAGTTGCATTTAAAATTATACTTGTCTTCAGGTATATCTTGAATGAAAATTCCACCACATTTATAGCTTTAAAAATTTGCCAGAAAAATTATAAACACAACATTCTAAGCACCGAGCATATAATGATGATTCAAAAATTTCTTGTTTTTGAAGACAGGTGGCATCGTTCAGGTACATTGCTGTTACCAATGGATGCTGCCATCTATTAAATGTTTCAGAAATAAATTTGACATTAATTCATCAGTTAGTTTTGATTTGGAAGTGATTTGCTGCAAAATCAAAATTTAATAGTTGCTGCGTAGAGTTATCACCGTCAATGATAAATTGATTCGTCGTTATACACCGAAAACCAAACAACAATCAAAACAACGAGTTGCTTCCGGGAAATCTGCTTCAAAGAAGGCGAGGATTATCTCATCGGCCGGAAAAATAAAGACGAAGAATTGAGGTGCAAAAGGCGTCATGGTTATGAATCCGAGTAACTGTGAATTTTATGAGCTGTAATAGTGCTTACTAAATACAAACCATTTTTAATGCTACGAACACTATCTATTAGAATTTCTAAGGGCTTATTGAATGATCCTCGTAATTATAATTTCATAAGATAGTTAAATAAAATTTTTAAGGAATTTAATTTTATGATTAACACACACTTTTCCGTAATTTCTAGACAAATATTGTATAATACTTGATTTTTCTAGATGTTTAATAGAAAACAATTATATTCACTGAACAGAAAGAAACCTTAAATAACCTTATGTTGTGTGACATATCAGCTCTATGGAATTAGTAAACTTTGAGGAAAGTGTATCAAAATCCTTAAACACTACGTTGAGAGGAAAAAATAAAATATAGTTATTTTTTTATGATGGGGCCGCTTTGTTCATAGTGGCTGCAGTAGCTTAGTGGTCATAGTCTTGGAATCTTGGCCGGTGGTTTTTGTTGAGTCGTGGGGTCGAGCTTTGTTGCCACTAAGGACCTATTCTGTAAAAGTGTCTACTGCACGTTAAATATATTGGGGTTCAAATTCCTCCCGTTAGAGAGGCGTGGAAGTTAGAAGATGAAGACTCTAGCTCATATGTCGTCCTCGTCGCTTAAAAATGACAAGGTCCGTCGCCAGTAGCTTTCATGTTGCTTGTATACTAACGTTAATAAAACCAAACGAAACCTTTGTTCAAAAATTAAAATTCAATTTTAAATGTTCTATTAATCATATTATCAAAAATGATACATCTGTAGTTATGTCAAAGTGCATTCTATTTGTAACCAGAAAATCAAAACCTTTAAAACCTTAAGCAGCTTAGTGTCTATATAATCTCAAAACTTTAAAATCATATATTAAAACTCTACGCAAGATGTTTACATGGAATTTGTAACATCTATTCTTTGTACATATTTAAAAAATTTGGGATATATTTTCATCATTATTTAGGCACCAAGTCTAATAAAGTTATCTGTAAGTTTATTTGAAGATACACCAGGGAAAGACAACCCTGTTTATTAACAATCAATGCAGAATATGCAAAATCACTCTGTCTTTCTCTAATCCCTCTTAATTCAGTTAATCTTAGTTATATTCTAATAATAAAGTTATAGCTCACGAAATCAATATTCCCATTCACAAGCTGCTCACTAATAACAGATTCAACTCTTATTGCTCAACTAGGAGCTGCTTCCAGCTAACTAATTCTAAACAATTCATTACGATATGATTCACTTCAATCAACAAACTTCTAACAGCTTGTCATTATCCTCTATCATCCGTCTCTTTCCTTTTAATTCTATTTCGCTTAAAATCCCAATTATTAATATATCTAAAGGCATTTCATTTTGGTTGATGAGGAATTGTAATTTTATTCAGTTCATGTAACCGAAAATTCCCCGAGGTTATTGAAGAGAAATTCGTGAACACATATAGCTTGACGTTGCAAATTTACAGTAAATAATTTTAGTTTCTTTTTCGCACTAACACGAATAAAAAAACATTTTTTTTTTTGAAATATTAATCGACAAAAGACAAACTTTTTCGTATAATTTTTAATATTGTCTTGAATTCATACATAAAATATATGCAATAAAACGACATATTGCAGCAAGTGGATGTAGTATAATTACACTCCCTAAGTTTTGAAATTACGTATAAAAGTTCTGTTCTTATTTTAGACATTTAAAATTTTAAAAAATTTCTATGTTATCGATTTCGGACCACACTAAGCCTTAAACATAACATTGCCATTGCTTCTTTAAAAAATTTTTTGAAATAAATAAATAAGTTTTGTAATAATAGAAACAATAAGAGTAATTGCGCTAATTTTCATGGTCGAGAGAACACTGTTAATGAAATACCCATTTCATTAATACTGCGCAATACATATTAAAACACATTTCTCATACCTTAGTGTTTGATTTCACTCACGAGTATTCAACACGTGTTATGAATTTGACAGTGATGACTTACATGTGAAACGGCAGAAGTTGAAATTTATGTTTTTTTGCATCAAGCATAATTTAGAATTGTGGAAAAGAAATTCAGTTATCAAGACACAAAAATAGACTTAAACATACTACATGAATTTAATAAAGCATTAGTTTGTACAGAACATATCTTACCCATAAAATCGAATTTTGCAAAGATTTAAAAGGCATGATAACACTGACACCGTAAGCTCATTCATAAATACAAAAAAAAAAAGATTAAACATTTCTTTTTAAATTCAAATATAAATTTAAGATCAATTTTAAAATTTTAATGAATTGTTTTATTAATGGTGCACTGAAAAAAACACGAGGGCTATTAGAGACGAACCTCTTAATTTTGATCAGCGGTGAGAGTGACGAGGATGACTCTTCCGCTAGCGCTCTGAGCTTCCAATCTGCGTCACTTGGAGCCTCTTCGGATTTAACAGCCCCGTCACATGGCTAAATTTTAGAATTTTAGTGGAATTAGGACACGTACTCAAGACTCGACAAGAAATAACGCCAATAGCGAACTCGCGACAAAGACCACTCGGTTACCACAAACGCATTATTGTTATTATGTGTTGATGGGTAAAAAAAAATTAATATTAATTGAAGGCAATAAATTTTTATTCTAAATTATCTTCCGCGTGAGCCAATGTTTCTGTTATTATTATTAATAATAATGATTTAACTATTTGTTTCTTCTCTTAGAATAATTTAAAGAGTGTCGGGGTTATCCATATTTGAGAACATTTAAAAATATTTCTCCCGAAGGGGGTCGTAATCCTTTCGAGAAGTATATAGTTAAAAAATAAGGTTTGCTGCATTTTTCAACAGAGGAATGGAAATATTTTGAAAAACCGTTTAATAATACTGAAATAGATTTCTTAAAAAGAGATTGTCATTTAAAAACGCATAAAAATTTTTGTGGGGGGGGGGCCCCCCCCCGAGGCCGCTTGAAAAAAGCACAAAATGCTTTCTGAAACTTCATAAGTAGCTATAAAATATATTATTTATACACATTTTTAAAAACATGTTTGTTGAAAATAGGGATCGCATAAAATCTAGAGATTCTAACATGATGTAAAAAAAGAAATCCAACGATGTCGCTAGATTTATTCCAAGCAAGACCAAAATTAGGTTACACGTTGAAATTTTTTTAGCTATTTTGATAATTTAAATATTATACATAACATATTGAAATATTTCAAAATGTACACATAAAATTTATTATCCGGAATCAAGAACTCGAATTTTATGAGGACAACACCTACAAAATGATGCGATAGAGGCCACAGTATAATGTAATAAAATTGCTGATACAATATAAACATTTTCTTGTGATGTGATGATGTAATATCTGATTGGCGAACAGTTGCTTCCTTTCTACGTTACTTTTTGTTCATATTATGCGTTTTGATGCACATTTTTTTGCTTAACGTATAAAAAAAATCGCTCGTACGAAATTCGCATAGGAAAGGAACGCGTAAACATAGGCAGTTGTTCTTTTATCTCTTTTACAGCCACATAGAATATCCTTCTAAAGATGAAACATTCCCTTGTGATGGAAAAAAGCAGCAAAGAAAAGGCAAAGTACAAAAAGATATAGACAAACATACTCCAAAACTTATACTGAATGCATAATAAAATTCACGAATGTCTGAAAAGTGTTAGACAGTAAGAATTGAATGTAGAATTTTGATTGTGGTAGTAAAAATCATGTGTCTCATATTGATTTCGCCATGTTCTTAGCGTTTTATTGTATTTCATTCTCACAACTCAGAAATGAAATAATTGTTATAATAAACGAACAAAATTATACCAAAGTGTAGATCTGTAACGAGCAGTTTAAAGAATATTTTCTATCAGAATGATCGACTAAAGTTAATGAAAATTTCAATAAAAATACAATTTTTTTCAGAATTATTGGTAATTCGTTGGTTGGTTGGTTTTATTAACATTACTCTATAAGCAGAACGAGGGTTATTGGCGACAGAATTCACAATTTTGAGCCTCGGTCAAGCGACGAAGACGACACCTAAGATAGCATCCCCCCCGAGCGCGCTCGGTAATTCGTTTAGTAATTTTAAAAATATTTTTGTATTTTATTCTTGTAAAAAGTTTTATTAATCGTATTTTAGTTGTTTTTTATAATTTATGGTAGGTTTACAGAAAAAATAAATATTTCTTTTACTGTTGTATTAATTCAGTATTTAATTTTTTTTTTTTTTTTATTTTGATAAATTCGATATACTTTTTAGGCGATAGAAGCTTGAAAATCCGGCAAGACTGAGGTCCAAAAGTGCGGGATTAAAGAGCGCTAACTGTTTTTGGATTTATATTAAAATTTCTGATACTGACATATTACCTAAAGTTACAATACCCTTATGTGATAGCATTCATTTACCAATAGCGTATACATAATACTTGGTACGAGTGGTGTTCCGCAAGTAGGTTTAGACATTTTTTATCACAAGGAAAATGTATTGCCCTCAAAAAATAAACATGTCATCATGAACTAGACACCTTGCACTATTTTCGACATATCCGCAATTTACTTTGAGACATTTGTCATAACGTGCAATCAGTCTGAAGAAACCACTCTGGTGAAATTCGGTGCCCTGCGATATAAGGAATTGTCGCATAGTCTGCTCTACCTCACCATTGCTTTGGATGGACCTGTGCACGTTTAATACGCAATGTGGAAGCCACGTCTGACACCTTTATGCACGCTTAACCGCTAACATCATGCCCTGTACTCTAGTGATGCTATCTTCACTCAAGGATGTGGATGGACGTCCGCTTCCATCTTCATCCTCCACACTCTGCCTTCCTTCGTTGAACATGCAACGCCAGCAACCAACCATTTGACGAGACATGACCTGTTCACCATACACGGTCTATAGGTGTTCATGGATGACAAATCCCACTAGACCATTCATACCGGATAACAGAACGACTTCCTTTGCCAACCACATCAGTCACGTCTCGTGTACGCTGGTCTGCTGCTACTCTCTTTTATTCGTCGTTCTGCGCTTGTGTCATTCCCCCACCACTGACGCTATTTCCATCGTTGAACTAGAAACAGGTGCGGATCGTTTTGGTTGTTGTTTGTTTCATCTGACGTAACATGTGCGCTCATTCAAAATAAATGACGCAACTTACTATGAGAACACTCCTCGTAATATAACAAATAAGTGAAATGAATTTTGAATGTTTTCGACTGTGATTATCTGTAATTTCAAGAATAGGAACAAACTTTTATCAATGCTGAAATACGCAATTACCCATCTCTTACAAATTCTTACAGTTCCAAATAGGATAACGGGTTTTATATTGACTACTGTGTTCTTAAATAATTTTCTCAAAATGGAAGATTTGCTTGATAAAGAAGATTAGCAACTACAGAATATGGACTTCAGAATATGGCACTGCATGCACTTCTCTAGTTCAATACAACGTTCTTAGTGTAATCAGCCATGTAGTCGTAGAAGTGCGCTTCTCTACGGAATTTGCTCTTTGGCATGACATTTTACTGCAATCATTTCTCTAACTTAACGTAATGTATCTATTTAAATCTTTGATCAGTCGTTTATAAGTATGTATTTTTGCCATGGATATTATATATATTAGAGAGTTTTGCGTGTCTAAAACTAGTGATATAATGTAGGGTATTTAAAATTTGACTCCAAAAAAAAGATAGTCATGAAAATATTCTTCCTTTTTCGTCCTGTAATTTTAATTACAAGTAATAAAACTCTTTAAATACGTAATACAATCATTATCATAAAATTTGAGCATCAGAATTAAGAGTGGGATTATTACGAAACTTGGCATGAAGGAACGTGTCAGGCATATATGTAAATGATTATAAATGCATAGTGATGGCGCATTGCATCATAGCATTGAATAGCATAATGCCACCAGAAAGCATTGAACTTCGTTCTCCTTGGATTATAAAACTGGTAAACAGAGCTTGCTTGCGTGTATTTAATCTGTTGCAGAGGGACGCTTTTTAACCAGATATGGCATCACGTCCAGCAATTGAATGAAAAATTTCCTAATTTCTATCATAACATATTGAAGATGGTACGTCACATTGATTTTGCTGTTTATCTCTTATTTGAGCTCTCGGAACTCAATTAATTACACATATGAAACAATCTCGGTACAAACAATCAAACTTATATTCATTAGATGCTTAAAATGATCCAGAGCTAAATTATTGGAAAGTTGCAGTGGTACTTTTCACGCATCTTTAACAAAAGATTATATAAAAAATAACTACTAATCAGAATGGTTCTAAAGATGGGTCCGAGACAGAATTCATTTGCATAAAACGCGCAACATTCGTTAGCGTAATGTGCGAGATACATTGTTCTGAATAAAAGTATTACCAAAGAAGTAAGACGTTTATCAAAATAAATATGTTTGTTTATTTAATCGAATCAATTTGAGAAAATATAATAGCTTACATTATTCTCTACGATAATATAAGAATCATAATGTGTCGGAAACGATTACCAATTTACACGCAAGAAAGAAAACATCTCTCTCCAAACAAACTAAAAAGTCCATATGAATATATTCAGGGTAGCAAAATATGATTTCCATTTTCGATAGGAAACTGTGGTGTAATTATAAATATGAAACGAGTATTATTATTGTTCTATGAAACATTTCTCTAGAATGAAAATAATAAAATAAAAGTTATCATCAAAAGCGTATCAACAAAAACTAATTTTCATAACGAGTTTTGAAAATTTCTGTAAGCACAAAAGAAACAAAGGCTTTCGTTATGAATAGGAAAGCTTATTAAAAAAAATAATCAGTGGTCTTGGAGTAAATATTTCAATAATAAAAAAAATATTTTTCCTGTTTCGTTTCTCGCAACAATATTAGTTTGGAAATACTTTCAGTAATAGAAATATTTCTTTCTTTTTTTAATCTTTTCAAAAAATAACGTTCGAAAAAAAATCATCTTTTAATTTTTATTATAATTATTTTTAACTGATTTAAATGAACGAAAAAGTAATATGCATTTGAAATTTTACAAACGTTCAATTTCTTAAGTTCCATTTCCATATGTGAAAGAATATTTATAACTTTTATTTTTCAAAAGAAAGGTATTAAAAACTGCTTATAATACTCAGTTATTATTACTGATATTTCGGAAAGAGATGATTAAATTTTGAAAAATTGTTTGAAACTATTATTTGTAT
>BMAW01006200.1:0-36646 GCA_019974015.1 Nephila pilipes | reverse complement strand
ACACATCGATCAATAACTCAGTCTAACATTGAAACAACATTTTTTTTTGCAAATTTTTTTAATTCTTCAACGCCAACACCTTTTGTTAATCACAGCACCCAGAGACGATACAATCGTTCAACGCTTTCAAATCTTTTTTTTTTTTTCATAGAAATCTTTTTTTGTTGCAGGTAAATGGCGATAAACAGCTTTTCTCTGGAATCATCAGGCTTTCGTTGCTGTTTTGTTCAAATCAACAATCGCGGCACCAACGGAAAAACGCTTTTCACTTCACTTCAAAACACTGGTAAATACTGCTTCCATATGATATCTGTAATCATCCCAGCATATATATATATGCATAGTAACCGACCTGTGGAGCTGAAATTCTTTTTTGTGGTACAGACTTGACAGTTATATTTCCAATGCTTTTGTATTAGGATTATATAGCCGATATAACTAATGGAATTTATTAATTAAATAATATATATATATATTTTAAAAAATGCAAAAAACCGGGATATGTTAAATGAGTGTTAGTAGGTCGCGATGTCCGTAAGCATATAAGATTGTTTTCGCTCAATGTAAAATTGTAGAAAACACATTTCAAATACATTTATTGGATCGAAAAATATTCCTATATTAATATGCTACATTGTTAAGTCAGTGTGACTATGGCGTGTAAAACATTTGTGTATTATACAACACTATTAATATTTCTGAAATTTGCATTATTATGCGATAATTGAATTTAAATCATAAGGAAACAAATTATTTGTTATTACTGAATGTAAAGTGAAAAGGGGAGAATAGATTTTATTGAAAATAAAACGAACTAATTGATGAGAAATAAGATATTCTTAAATGAACTACTTTCTAAATTATAACGAAGTTGAAAACTTTATTGATGCTGAAACAGTTTCTATTAGAAATTTTACAAGCGCAAAATTCAGATTCTTAATTTTTAACGTTAGTTATTCAGTTTTAAATTTCATTACGTGAAATAGCACAAGCAAAAAATTTTATTTATTAACATTAAAATTCCAAGTAAAACATGAAAGATATGTTTAATTTCTACTAATTATGGAAACTGTGTTCATTCAAAAGATTGTTTCTTTAATACATATTATAATAATGAAAAATGGTAAGAAAAAATGTAAATAATAAATAATTTCATTAGCTAGTCTTTGATTTCTCGCACAAATATGTATGCTTCATTTGAGATTCCGATCGAACTTATCCCTGCTGCGAGAATCACGAAAGCTTCACAATACCAGAATTTAACTTAATAACATAACTTATTCAAGTAACTTTTAAGTTATGCAAGTATTGCAAGCATACATTAATTCCAAGCACTGGAAGTTATTTAATATTCTTTAGAGTAGTGAATTTAAAGTTAACATGCGATTAATTTAAGTTTCAAGACATAGTTAAGGAATAAATTGTGTCTAGACTATCACGGAAAGTCTAATTTAAGACTTTGCGTAAGGAGAAAGTTATCTCTTTAGATTATTTAATTTGAAAATGAGCGTACGACTTGAGAAGTTGTAAACCTGGTGTTAGAAGCTGTAATTAATTCCTTGGCGTCTCTGTTCGTTTTCAATTGATGTTAAGTCGTGTCCTTTCCTTTTATATATTAAATGACATTTCCTATCTTTAACAGAAACATTTAGGGTGAATTTTCATTCTGTTTCTTTCTGAAAATTTAATACCATTAGAGTATTTTGTGATAAAATGTATATATATATATATATATTTAAAGAAATGTAAATAATACAGATAATTTCGTAATTATATTGGGTTGGCAACTAAGTAATTGCGGATTTTTTTTAGAAAATCAAAGACAATTTTTTCATGGAACTAAATAACTTTACTCTGTAATGTATTGCCCTTTTTGATCAATGACCTTTTGCCATCTTTCAGGCAGCATCATAATCCCACGTTCATAAAACTTCTGGTTTTTATTAGCAAATAACTGAATCAGGTACGATTTGACATCATCATCATTATTGAAATTTTTACCATTCAAGGAGTTTTGTAAAGATCGAAATAAAAAGTAGTCATATGGTGCAAGATCAGGACTATATGGTGGATGGGGCAAAACATCCCAACCAAGCTCCAATAATTTTTGCCGAGTGACCAAAAATGTGTGTGGCCTTGCATTGTCATGATGGAATACAACACCTTTTCGATTTGTCAATTCGAGCCACTTTTTTTCAACTCCATTGTTTAATTTCGTTAGTTGTTCAATGTAGACATCAGAATTGATCGTTCGGTTGGGTGGTAAGAGTTCAAAGTTGACAATTCCTTTGTAATCCCACCAAACTGATAACAAAACCTTCTTTTGATGAATATCAGCTTTTGATGTTGTTTGAGTGAGTTCACCTGGCCTGCTCCACGATCTTTTCCGCTTGATATTGTTGTAAACAACCCATTTTTCATCGCCAATTATCAGTCGTTTTAAAAATGGATCATTTTCATTACGTTTCTTTAGCAAATCGCAGCTGTTAATGCGTTGCATTAAATGCGTTTCTTTCAGTTCGTGAGGAACCCATATATCGAGTTTTGAACATAGCCAAGTTGTTTTAAGTGACTTTCAATGCATGTATGTGATACATGAAGCTTCTCTGCCATCTCACGTGTTGTACTGTGACGATCCGAATCGATTATTGCTTTGATTTGGGCGTCATCAACTTCAACTGGACGACCAGAGCGTTTTTCATCTTGGAGTGAAAAATCACCAGAACGAAATTTGGCAAACCAATTTTGACACTGCCGTTCTTTTAAGGCTTCGTCACCATAAGCATCACATAACTTTTTATGAGCTTGCGATGCGTTTTTCCCTTTGCGGAAATAAAAAAGCAAAATATGACGAAAATGTTCCTTTTGATTTTCCATTCTTCAACGAAGGCTAAGCGAAAACTACGCAACCGATGAAAAAACTTTTTTTACTGATTGACAGCTGAATTGCCAACTATCAAATAACAAAATGTGTTTTACATTTGTACTACGTCTGCAAACCTAAAAATTCAACTGAAGCCATCTATGAGTGAAATCCGCAATTACTTAGTTGCCAACCCAATAAATATATTACAATATTGTATGAATAAATATAATACATAAGAAATAATCTATATATCCTTTCTTTGATTATGACAAGTTTAGAAATATTTTTGACTGTGAATATGAGAAATTTTGGGTAATAGAAGTAATAGTGGTATTAAAATTATTCCATTTCTCTTTTCTTATAAGTTCTAAGACAAAAGCTAACCTACGAAAGTAATAATTCGTATTAGCTTTTTACATGTATTAGTTAAAATTTTAAATATCAATCGATGAAGAAGATGACCACGTTATTTTTTTTTTAAATATGCTATTATATAACTATATATGTATTCTTTCCCAAACATTTTTACACCTAAAAGAAGTTGTTGAGTCATTGTAAAATAAAAATTGCATTTTTACAGAAAATATTTTTTAATCTGTAAGGTAAAAAAAGAAAAATTTCATTTTAGAAGCAAATTTTTATACGTATGCTTAATACAATTGAAGTAATAATGCTGGAAATATTTTTTTTCTTTGTATATGGAAAATAATATTCCAAAAATTATTTATATATATATATGTGTGTATGTATATGCCGTGGAATATTGTACTACTATACTACACAGATGTTGCAGATGAAGTGTTATGCAGTTACTTCCACAATTTAAAGATCTTTCAGGTCTTTTAAAGCTTCTCTTCATTTATACTTGGATTAAAATATCAGAACATTTTTTTAGACTTAAGAACTGTTAAAACTTCAAAATTTTCTGTTTTAATTTGTGATAAAAAAAATAAAAAAATGTTCTTGTGTTTTTGGATTGTTGTAATCTTTGGAAATAATAGTATTCAAATAAACATCCGTGAAATTTACTAACTTAGCATTAACAAAAGAATAATCACAAGTACCAGCTATTCTTTTCCATCAATTTTCCACATTATTAGAACGTCATGGGTATCTCAAAATCATAATATTGAAGAAAAAAGGCAAATTTTACTTAATTATAAATAATCAAAATTGTTTTATTGCAATTATTGTTTTATTTTTGGTTTCACACATTATGGTGTAATTCTTTTTAACAATTAAAAAAAATCAAAAACAAAATTTTAAAATAAAAATTGGATTTTGAAAATTGATCTATTATTATTTTTGATGTTTATTAACATCACGTTATGAAGTAACAACGGCTATTGAATGACATACTTCATAATTTTTTAACCAAAGTAAAAAAACGAGGCAGACATCTGAACTAACACATCACTCTTTTAATTTCCGTATCATACATTGTGAGAAGAAACATGTATTACCCTGGTGTGTTTTAGTGGCATCAGGTCTCGAATCTATGAACCTCACGAAGATAGCCATTCGACTACCACGGCCTATGGAAAAGGGAAACGATAATAATCTTATTTGATGTTATCCAATATTAACTTTTTAGAACCATTGCAAGAAACTAAAATCTGTATAATGCATCCTATAACGAATTATTTTGAAGCATGAATCATAAATTATGCAATTTGTTCGCTCTCACCAATGAGAAAGCAAATATCGCATATATAAAGGAGTTTATATATATATATATATATATATATATATATATATATATACCTGATATTCCGTATATTTTATCTTATTTATAATCTGTTGAATATGAATTCTGATCCGCAATGAATACATATGCTTGGATACGGATCTGATTCGCTGGCTGAGATGGGCCGGTAGTCATGGTTGCGGACTGGAAGCCCGCGTTGTTTACGCTGAGTCACGGGTTCGAGCTCTGATATCACTAAAGACCCACCGTGTAGTGAGGCTGATCATTAAATCTGGTTGAGGTATGATATTCATGCATTTGGATGGTGGGGAAGCTAAAAGATCTAGAGGACAGCTCAAGTGTTGTCCTCTTTATTTGACCGAGGTTCGAATTTAGGTTGTTCATCACCAAAAGATCTTGCATTGTTTCTCGATATATGGAATATTGAACATCGTAATGGTTATCCTTCCAAATAATATATAGTGACCGAAGTAGCCTAATGGTCTTGTTGGGAACTCCCTGCTGGCGTTCTTTCCATGGAGTCGTGAGTTTGTGCCCAGGAGCTACTGAAGATCCGCCGTGTATCGATCCGATGAACGTCAAATCTGTCGAGGACCGCCGTTAATAAACAATAAAATCAAATTAAAATCCAAATATTTATTATATTATGAGCAAAGTTGAAAAATATAATCAATTCTATTTCAGTTACTGGCGTTATCTATTAAGCCTTATATATATCGGAGGAAAAAAACACAATAATACGTAGCCAGAAATGACTGAGTTTTAAACTTATTTTGCTGCTTTCAAGAATAATATCAAACCTATTTTGCTGCATCCAAGAATAATTTCAAACATTTTAATACTTTCACTTAAATATCTTCTGCGTTTAATAATTTTGCACATTTTATAGTACTGAAAATAATTTATGTCACTAATAAATAGGCCTAGATATGGGCTAACCTACTCGAATTAAAAATAATATTCGAAAGGTGAATATTAAGAAAATTATGTAAATCCCTTGGATGTTTTCATAATATATAATCTAAAATGTGTTTTTTTTCCTGATCGTGTTTTTTGCGATATATTTTTCTTAAAATACTTCTAGAAAATAAAATGTTGTTCCATTATCACGTTCGAATGCTTTCGATACATTTTTAAAGTAATGTTTCTCAGAATCTCTCATGTTTCTTACATTTTTCTAAGAATCTTTTCACAAAAAATCCTATTATAAGGAGTGAAATATTATTGTGAGAAAATAGAGGTAAGTTGAAGTTACTTATGGAACATAAATAGACCATGTAATAAAAAAAGAGATATATGACGTATTTTTCTTAGTTTTGTGTTCTCGATGTTAGTAGAAACTGTGTTTTGGCATTTCTATTAGCGTTTGTTATTAATGGAGGAAATATGTGATACATCTTGGTACCAGCTTTTATTACTTTGTACGGGGAGATTCAGACATTTCTTACACTGTCCATCTAATGATATTGGATGTTCACTGAAAATGTTCATTTTTGTTTTTGTACATGAAAAGTGCAAGAAACTTAGTGAGCAATATTTCAAATATTTCGTTACTTTATTTGAAATCAGAAGTTCCTAATTGTAACATACTTTTCAAAAAAATTGGTTTTATGTAAAATAAAATCCGAAAATATTTAGTACCTTATCAAAAATGGAAATTAAACATGTTAGTTTATGGAATGCCATTGTTGAATATTTTATAAAAGTTGTTGAAAAACATTTCTATAAAAATATTCTTAAGTGCTATCAAGCTAAGTAAAGCAAGTTCATCAATTCAGAATATATGATGGTTAATTTATTCTCGAATATATATGTATGCAAATCTATCATAAGGCAGATTCAAAATTTGCAAATGTTATGGTTCATTTTTTTTGACTATTTATTAAATTCGTTGACAACTTTCTCATACCTAGTTTTGTATTTTTGCGTACTTTGTAGTTTATCTATTTGATTTTCTTCTTGTTTTTATTCATGTAGATTCTCTTTCTTATTAGTTTGGAAATGTAATTTCATTTTTCCATTCTCTTATTTTTAAAATTTATGTGTTTTTTTCTTCTATTATACGAGAAGATTATAAATAGATTATATATATATATATATATATATATTAGAAATTTGGGTAGCATATAATGAGATTCATTCTTCTACAGCAAAAGGTATGCCTTCGCCAAACGCCAGTGACCGATTGCTGTGGAGCATGAAACTTTTTCCTTCGAATGCAGTGCTTCTCTCTTCTGTAAACAAACCCGTATAGCCATAGCTTTCATTCTCATCAGTTATCTTTATGTTTCGTCGGAAAAATGAGACGTGTAACAATAGAACAGCGAATCTGTGAAATTTCACATGAAACTTAGAAAAAAATCTATAGAAATATATAATTTAATAAAAGAAGTGTATAGTAATCAAATATAATCACTAGCACGGGTTTTTGAGTTGTTCAAGAGTATTCAAGATTGCAGAGAGGACGTTCATGATTATCCCTGCCCGGGTGACCCTTCTACGTCAAAAACTGATGACGATATCGGAACATTCGGTAATCTGATTCGATTTTACTGTCGGATAAGTATCTGTGTCGGATAAGTATAAGTCTCTGAGACTGTAGGAGGCGACACAATATTCACATGGTAATTTTACATAACAATTTTACCCTGCAAAATGTTTCTGCCAAAATGGTGCCAGTAATTCTCATGTTTAAATAACAGGAAGCTCGCAAAAATATTTGTACTGACACTTGGAATGCCACTCAAAATGACCCAAACTTGTGATTATAGGAACGAATAATTACATGTGACAAATCGTGACTCTATACTTGTTATCATCCTGATGCAAAACACCAATCGATAAACCGGATGACCCCATCTTCATTGAGAGACAAAAAAGTTCTAATGAGTAAATCAAAACTCAAAGCAATGATGGTTATTTATTGATTCGATATTCATGGGATTAAGTACCTTCATAGTGTTCCTGAAGGTCAAATTATTAATCAACAATACTACATTCTCGTTCTATCTAGACTTCGTGAAAAGATAAGAAGAAAACGCACCAACTGTGGAAGTAAAAGTCAGTCCGCATTTTCTATCATAAATTATAAAAGAGACAGAAGTGATAAAATTCCTAAAATAATTTATTTGTACCAAAAATTATATTCAATTTTCGTATGTTAAGTTATCATTACTCTGACTGATATTTAGAAATTATGCATAAATATTACAAAACTGACCCTTGATTTAAATATTAGTATTTTTTCTTCTTTCAGTCAGAAGATTATCATACATTTTACTGTCCTGAAAATAATATCAAGATGTTTAACTTTTATCATATTGTATGAAATTTACTCATGTTAAAGATCTAAGAGTTAAAATTTTTTGAATTAATCTGATGCTAATCTCAAACTCATTAATCATCTTTGCTTGTTTATTTTGAAGTACAACGTACTAAATATTACGTAAACGTTTACTTTCCTTAAGCCTTAGTGGAATTAAATCTTTAAATTTAGTTAAAATTCATGTACATTTAAAAACGTAATTTTGTACAGGAAGAAAAGAGAAAACATAGAAAGTCGTGGAAAGTTTTTGAGGAAAATAGTTTTTCATGTATATTTATATAAAATATTTTTTGATATTTTCCTTTTCAAATTTGGAAAAAAAATTGATGATATTTTTTAAATAATAGCAAGTAATAATATGTGTTAGTTACGAAACCTTATTTTTTTTAAAATTTAAATAAGAGAAATGATACAAATAACAATTCTACCTTAAATTGTTATAAAAGTAAAATAACATCATTCACACATAAAGTTAACTTTATTTGGTAAATCATGTTGCTGAAATTGCTTATAGTATTGATAAGAAATTATTTATTATTATTGTCTCAAAAAGTTTTGGGTTTTTCTCCTCACAATGTTAAGGGTTTTGTTTTTTTTTGCTTATTGTAATGATAACTATTTTATTATTCCCTGCATTGTTCAAAGTACATTGTTTCGAATAATATAAGTATAATTTAAAATCCTGAAAATATGTTAAAACGAAGTACTTTTTGTACTTTTGTTCTAAATTTATTAGATATTCAGAAGGAAATGACTATTTTAGTTCACCTAATTATTACTTTAAATTTTAAGCAAATCACACTTTCGTAAGTAATAACATGCATTTAAAACTTTTGTTGAATAAATGAAATATGTTTAAAAGCATTTAAACAAACAAAATATAGAAACCACAATAATCACATTACAATTAAACGAAAGCAATTATGTATAATTTTAAAAGGTTCTTTCAGTGAATTGAACAATTAATTCCAAACATAGTACTAATTACACAAATAAAACATCTACTTGAATAAATGAATACAAGAATAAGAAGAGTTTTGATAAACATTCTTATAAAATTCATTTAACATTCAAAAAGTCGTAAAATTCAAATTGCTTGAAGGACTTCTTTAGAATTCTGTATTATTTGCAGGGTAATTTAGCACAAAGCAATAACAATTACAAATATCAACTTTACTCTAATACGGACATTTACATTTCTGCAATGTCCTCTAATTGCTTTCGAAAACAATTAGCGGCCCAGCTATTTCCGTTCCGAAACAAATATCAAATTGAATCACATCCGCTGTCCGTCGCCAAACATCGGTCAGAACCGCAACCGTAAATCAATGTCCCCATAATTAATTGCATTTTCATGCTTAGAAACGGAATGCTGAGGTCTGCCTATGATGACGTTCAATTTGAAATACATTTGCTACTTGAATTTCGCGTTACGTTGTGAAATAGCCTTGACGCAAAGGGCGATTTAGCGTATAATTAGGCATTTACACAAGCCCTTGGAATTTATTTACCAATTATATTTATTCGACAGTTTTGCATAAATTATGAAGCTTTTTCTTAGACTTTTCTATGTATTCGAAAATGGTTAATCTATTCAGAATGATCTCTGATCAATATATATATATAGAGAGAGAGAGAGTGAAAGAGATTCAGGTGCTGATATGCTGACATTTGTAATTAAATAAACATAACTCTATTGTGAATATGTCCGAATGCAAAAAAATTTATACATTTTTAAATTTATTAATTTTATTAAGTTATTTTTGTCATGAAAGTGAATACTGCATTTAAATGATTAGCACATACATTATTATGAAAATTTCGAAATTTAAAGTTGTTCTAACTTGTTTATTTTTTAAGGCATTCGTTGAAAATTATATCATGTGAGAATAATTGAAAGCAGTTTAATTTTAAGAAAGATATTTTTTTTTCTTTTTCAGATATCCTAAGTAATAAATTTCAATTAATTGCTATTCCAAAATATTGTTTGATAAATTAAAGTAAGCCATTATAAAAAATTAATTATTATTTTTTAACATGAAAAAAAAATGTTTGCAATATTGACAGAATTTTCTAACAGTATTTGTCAAAAATAATTGTTCAGAACTTTCAGAATGAGATGTTCTGCACATAAAACCTTTCGTCTTTTATACGAATAAATGTCCACAACAGTTTTGAGAAGATAATTAGTAATTATAAATTTAAGCTTAAACAATTATTACACATGTATAAAGTTTTAGAAAATACATTACACATTCGAAGTGTAAATATATTTGTAAATACTTTTTCCATTGCAATGGTATGTGAATAAACTTTTGTATGCATCTTAAAAATTTCAGTATTTTTTATATGAATTTGGAACATTAAATTACAGTAAATAGGCAGTGTTTCAATGAATTACTTACATTTCAATTTCGAATACTTTTGAGATTTTTTTTTCCATTTACTGAGAAACAATTATTTATAAGGTGTTCTTGATTTCTTCACAGTTTAAAGCTAATTACTAGTTGGAAATCCCATTAAATTCACCTGACTGTATTAAATATTTTTTTCAATGCCTTTTGTGTGAATTTTTTAAGGAATAATGAATTTAAAAGTTTTAAAATATTGTAGGTAAGTTTGAATATCTCAATAAATATATCATAAAAATGTTATTCTCTTTTTAATAGTATAATAATTTTTGAGAGATGTAAATATTAATGTACAATTTAAAAATAATAAATAATCATAACTAATTCGTTATCTATAAAAACATGAACTATTAATGAAAAAATATACCGCAAACATGTTTATTTTTACAATTTCTGCAGTAAATATTTCTGATAGTGACTTATTTAAAGCAATTTCGTCAACGAATCATTCTGGATTGGTATCTATATCGAAATAAATAAATTCTTAAGAAACATATAAATACAAATTTATTAATCTGTTATAATGAAATATTGAAAAATTATTTTTTCCGTACAAAACAATTTTAGTGATAAATCGATACAGATTCATGTTGAAAATATATTATTGAAGGTAGAGTGAACATATAAATTTTTCTCATATCCCATTGCATATGAGTAGATTCATATTTTTCTCAAGATTAATTAATATAGTATATTTTAATTTTTATTCATAATATTAAAATTATCAAAAGTGAAGTAGAAGATATAATTTCCCGGCTAATTCTTGTTTTAGTATAAATGATGTTTTTTTCAAAGTAAATTCTCGCTTTCACGAAACTTAACTAGATAATTTATTTCAATTAAATTACATATATCCTTAAACAAACTTCGTTTTTTTTTATCAACCTTAAAATCAAACTTTCGACCAATGAAAATATTAAACTGATAATTTTTTTCTACTTACACTTACTTAAAGAAAAAACTCTTTTTAAAAGCCTTAAGTAATTCAAGCTATATAAGTGTTATTTAATACATATTTCTTAAATTATAAATAATTTGCAACATTAATTATGTCATCTCAATTCATATACTAATTGCCAATTTTAATACAAAAAATAATATTCGATTCTAAAAGAAAAGTACATTAAATATTCGTCAAAAAATGTCAGCCAGTTACTTAATTATACGTGCTCACATGTTTTAAGCAAGAAATGACAAAGAGATGAGAAAAACTAAAGTAATGAAACAAAATGTGAAGGTGCATTAATTTTTAAATATCTATAACTTAAATAAGAATATCAGGTTTCTTTCTTTTAAAATCAGAATTTTTCCTTCGAATTTTCTAAAATTTAACAAAGAAAGCATCTTGATATTTTTTCTGATAAAAATGCGATGACTCAGGTCAACTGAGTAATAATGCAATTTTTGTGAAGCAAAGACAAAGAAAGGTACAGAAAAAATATTGAGAAGTAAATGACTTTAAAGCACATAAAATATTCAAATAATAACAAGTCTTCCATTAAATGAAAAGAAAAATACCTCATATTTCAATTTATGGCATTTTCGACAAAGGGTAGCATCGATAAAAATATTTTTTAAGATTTTAATTAAGTACATTGTATTTAAATTAGTGATAATGAGTGTACCTTTTTAAATACTCCACAACTTTTAAAATATTAACATAAGTTAATTTTTTAACTGTATCTTAGAGTTACGGTGAATAATCTCTTTCAGAATAGAAAGTTTTATAAATAACCCTTTTTTAAATAATAACTAATACTTTGAATTAAATAATGTATGTGCTTTTATGAATAAATACAAATGCGTTGAATTTTTTCGACTTGAATATCTGAATGTATTCATTTTTTACGTTAAAAAAATGAGTACATCACAATTTAATAAAAATATAATTAGAACACTATTTATGTTTTTTAACTTTTTAAAAAAAGTGTATAATTAATTATCATATACGAAGAGTGTTTCTAAAAAATATTGACAAAAATTATTTTCATTTCTAAATTTCTAAATCTATTTTACTTAAAATCAATAGGATTAGTATGAACTTTTGTGTGTGACAAAAATACAATAAATTTAATTTGCAATTTTTGCTCGTGGTTTATCATTATATATTTTAATGTGGTTTTAAATCTTTAAATGGTTTATTTAAATCAATATATCAGTAATATTTGTAATTTAGATTAAATAATAATTCTAGATTGGATACATAATTTTTTTAACTTTTCAAGAATTTTGATATAATTAAAAAATTATGTGTTATGTTTGAACCGCTCATAATTACCTAATATATATCAAATAAGTTAATTATTTTTCAAATGCAATGATTAATCCTAATTGGAAATATTATACAGTATAATAGGAAGTAGAAAGTCATGAGTTATTTTTCTAAATTTCCCTTTTTGAAAGAAATCCAAATAGAAATTAAAGGTTGAATAGAAATTAATGAACATTCAATCCTTAGAAAAGTATTCCTTACAGAGGTTAGTGATCTAATAAAATACTTAAATTCAAGAGAGTTTAGTTATGTTAAAACGAGTTTGTTTTATTAAATTAAAGGTGAGAATTATAAGTGGTGAATATTTATATATAAATTAAGTTCTCTAAGTTACAAATATGAGTTTAAAAATATCCAATTTTGTTTTTTCGACCAATGAAAATTATCTCAAAATATAACATGACATAATAGATGAAAAACGGTCTCTAAAATATCATATTTGTTCCGTTTTTCAAGACATATATGATAGTAAACGCTTACAGTACATGATTTGAAAATGAGTATGTGTAGAGTGATATTTTAGTCATAGTATTAAAGACGATTTAAACTTGAATAATTGGAAGAATTCTGAATTGTTTACTAAATCCTGTATGAGAATTAAGTAACATCTAGTTGAAACAAATTAAATTAGAAAATTTTATTGCTTAATAATATGGAAAAATTGAATAGAAGAATGCACTGTTATGAGATCTGGCCACTAGCTGCTTAACTATGAAAAATAGTTCGATGAAAGCAAACACTCATAAGCGATTAATTAAAAACTAAATAGTTATGATTATTATACTTTATTAATTTATACACTCTCAATTTGAGATCAACGTTATTATTATTATTATAACAGAAGTTATAAGCAAAAGCTAGATGCAGCTAAGAATTTATGACGTTAGAAAATTCCCCTGATGTAAAGTCGATATATTCTAATACAAATTTCCTCATATGCGAGTACATTTATTTGATTATATCTTAGTAAATAATAAGAAAAAATGTTATTCATCTATAATTTTCACAACATTAATCTTCCCATTAGATTGCAAGAAAAATCACATTTGCACTTTTCATAGAAAACGTAGATCATTCAGGTCTTAGCATTTTTACATAAACTGAATTCAAAAACTGAATGTTGGAAGAAATTAATTTGATGAAATAGAATTCCATCATGTGATATAAAAATTTATGAAATAGGTGTGAAATTCATACTATATTTATTCAGAGAATAATTTTTTTAAATTTATATTTGCCACTTGATGGTGGTATTTAAAAAAAAAAAGAATAGTTGAAAATGGTGAATTTAATAGTTTCATAATTTCGGAAACTTTATTATACTTATAATAAGGATTCAACAAATATCTCCTATGGAATGTTTTTTATCTGTATTTGATTATTAGAATTATGAATCATGTCTCTAGGTTGATGTTTCGAACTAAAATAGAATGCTTTGATATAGAAAAACAATTTGCAGCCAAGTAATAACACTATTTTGATACTGTAAGCAAAGCAAATAAGAAACAAATTTCGCTTAAAAGGTGAAAAAAACGACAAGATTATTTTGTTACTTTTGCAACAACCATTGCGTAAAAAATTAAATTTTTATTGAGATTTTTATAATGTTATTTGATAATTTAAAAAAGTAGTTTTGTTTACAACTGCTAATATATAGTGATCTAACTGGTATAATTTCCCCCTCTCATTAAAGATATTACATTCATTCCAAAATGTTTGTTACACCCAGTACAAAATTAGCAATTTTTATCACTTTTAACTCATTCATACATCATTCAAGCCAATTTGCTTTGTCATGTTACTGTCATCGCGCCAGTCTTTAGAGATAACTGATACACAATCTACATTAGAGTAATTTCTGAATTACGAACACAGATCAGTTACATCCATTTGGTCAATTTGCAAACAATACATTCACAGAAATTTACATGGAGAGGTGTTCAAAGGTCTGCCCTGGACATTTGCCAGCGTCTAGTCTGCACTCTACTGGTCTTCCGGATGGTTAGCACAGCCTAGAATCACTTCCGTATTATACGGAAATGTTATCAAATCGTAAATATTACAGACAATTCGATATATATATATGTGCGTGAGTGTGTGTACTGTATCGGTTTCCCTTAGTAGACAAAGATAAACATCAGATTTATCTTAAAGGTAATTGCATGGAGGATCATTGAATATTTGTCGTTGTCAAAAACAGAGAAGTGTTCTCCAAGATTAAGCATACGTGTGTATATAAATCAGATTAAAAGTGCTATACATAATAAATGTGCTGAAAAAATTCCCTGAGTACGAAGATAAAAGTTTCAGTTCAGTTGTTCTGCTTAATTATTTTAAAAATACTTATCTGAGTGCAAATGTTTCAATGCAAACTATAAGACATCACATAACAAACTCACAATATAGCGTGCTTAATAAATACATGAGGAGATTATTGTTTCGGAATAATAGCTAAATAAAAATTAATGAATAAAAGAAAAAACCCATCATAAGAAACCACAGTAGAAATTTATTATAGTACTGATATATTCTATGTATCTATAATTTTTCATTTTAAAAATTCAAATATATACATTCCCAAAAATATGTGGACTGATTGAGTTTTATCTGTTTCAGTCAAATTTTGTAATCATTGCTTCTCATTAATTTCAATACTTGATTATGAATTCTTTCAATTTAAGTTTGTAGCAAATCAGATAGGATTACTGCTTTAACTTAGACAAGATTGAAGTTTGCTATCCATCTGCATACATGTCTCACTCTGATACCTCCCAAAACCTTTCATTGGTTTAAGATCCGGCTATTCTATAATCGTTATTTGCTTCAGTATAAACCCTGTTTAGTTGATGTTGAGGAGTAGACCGAAGCTTTGTCCTTCTAAAATATGCAGTTGCCACCTCCCACAATTTTTCTAAATAGAAGCAAAAAAGTCTCTGAAGTACGTACCTATAACTTTTGAGTATTGACGATCCCATAAGAAATAAAAATCAGATGAGACATTGAAATATAATGCGCAACATACCATGATAAAACCACCTTTTTACTGCCGTATAAAGAAACAATGAGTTCCAGTCGGTGGTCATAATAATAGTAGGTTACACAATCTAGACCATCCATTTTAAATTTCGTTTCATGGCTGATTTCGTTTCATGGCATCTTTCTAATTCATGAGTTTCTTAGCCCAAAATAAATTATGGGCTTTGTGCTTTGAAGTTCATCACAAACAACGATAAACATGAAACTTACTTGCATTTAAAGAACAATGATCATTAGATCTGGATACTGAGAAGTATAGATAATTTACAATTTGACAGACTGAAGTTCTCAACTTCAAGCAGCGATCTAAAGCTGCGTTATCTTGCCGTTCAGATGTCATATTTAGAAACCTTGTTTGCCACCTTACCGTATATGTGTCTTGCATATATTAGAAATTTTCAAAATTACCATTCCTACTCTTCTTTGAATGCCAAATTTTGGTTTTAATTGCTTTTAAGAAATCAACGTTGTGAGGTTTCCCGATTTGTATCCATCAAGAAATTTGAGAAAACGCTACTTCAATTTTCTCTTAACAAAAGCACCTCAATTAAATTAATATAAATAACACACTTTCAGATAGATTCAAAATCAAATAACAATCTTGATGTCTGCTCCATTTTAAAATATTCATTCAAGAATTCTTTATGGAAAAAAATCGATGAATATTTCTCAAAAATACTATTAAAATGGTTTTTGAAATGCCTAAATAATTATTTTATTCAGAAAACTAAAAATATAGAATTTATTTAATTAAAAACAAAATAATGTTATTTAAATGAGAACTATATGAAATATCTGTAAAAAATAAAAACTGAAAAATTATTAAAAAGTATCTTATGTATCTATCTAAATGTTATGCTACAAAAATGATGTGAATGAATATTTTGTGTCATAATTTTATCTAGATAAGGTTCATACATGTAACGTTATATTACGCATGATTCTGTACAAACTCTTAATAGTCTAGCTATAATTTATAATATAAAATTTAAAATTACTGGAACTTTATTACTTTACCTTTATAACTTAACAACTTAATATTTCGCAATATACTAAAACATTTTGAGTAAAATAACTTAATCATTTTCGCAAAATGTTTCATTTTGTTTGACAGAAATTTACATTTTCTCATACTTTTATAAAAACAGAACTCAATAACTTTTAAAAATCGATACCTTCGCCTATACATCCAATTTGCTTACTCGAATATGAATTTACGAAGAAAAGGCCCGAGTTTAAAGTGCACTTTTATCGTTTCAACAAAGAAGAGTTAAAAAATGCATAGATGAACAAATACGTGTGAGAGTTTACTCCAGGGAAGAGAAGCGTCTCTGTAGTGACATTCACAAAAACGTGCATTATTATCTTGAGTAAACTGGTTCTTAAATATTTAGAAGCACTCTCTAAAATAAAGGGAAAATCAATAACGTGAAATGCTTCTTAGAGCTGAGTTCCGTTTTTTCCCCTCGTTTTAAAATACTTCTAATAAAAGACTGTGTACAAAAAATTGGATAAATTAAAAATTAAGGGATAAGGTGATAAATTTGTAAATAAAAAATATTTTAGTTAAAGATAGTATATTTATGTAAAGTCATATATTGTATTTGATAAAGAGTTGGTCATTATTCATTAATATTAGAATATTATACTTCCCCTTAATATCTATGAATCATAAGACAAATAATAAACTTGTGTTAGAATACTTTACACTATTTTAAAATTTTAATTATAAAATATTACTGATTGAAAAATTGAACTGCAATATAGCTGAGTAAAAACTAAAGTCTTTGATTTGAAGTTAGAAAACTAGACGTTACAGGCTTTCTTCATATCAGGGCTCATTAGTTTTCTTATAAGTAAAGCAAATTCTCGTTACTCTTATTGAAATAAATTCTCTACTTATTGAACCATTTTCGTAACACGTATATATAACATACGAATGTGTAGAAAACAAAATCATGCAAAAATCTTTTGAAATATCTGTTATAATATAATTCTGGCCAATGAAGAATTATTATAACTATTTATTCATTTTCTAACAATCACAAACATTTCTGGAATGTTATAAAAAATGAACGATTTACTAGAACTATTTATGAAGTAAGAGATATTTAAATTCTTATTTGTTGATTTTTGTAAACAATAATGAATCTCGGAATCACATATTTAAAAATAATTTTGTCTAGTTGTTAGGAGTAACACACTATTTTGATTCATGTTTAAGAAATTGAGATCATTACAGCATCCAAGAGCAATGTTAACATTCTTCTGGAAATCAAAATAAAACTACATTACAAATATTTTATTCATTAAAATATTTCGCCTATAGATATGTAAAAATTAACCATCTACCTATAGAAAAAATTCACATAATAAGATTGCATCAAAATGTAATAAGGAGCTCATCTCAGTACATAAAGTTACATATGGTATAAATAATACATGAATATGATCAACATATATAGGGGAATTCTGAGTTAGCTCTCATACTTATTAATGATATACAATTGGAAATACTTGTTTGTTTTGAATGCTTAAATTAATCTGCAGTATATTTTTTTTTTTGTTAGCAGAAAAAATAATTAGCAGGAAAAAACATATTTTTTGCTTTAAATTATTTCATACATTGAAAGTATCGTTAAGGATTTTTTAATCCAGATTAATTTGCAATTCTTTAAGAACTTCTGATTTAGAAGTTTCAAAAAAAATTCTTAATATTAAGAGCGTTATGCTAGTCTCCAAAATATTGAGGTATAGTTAATTATTTGTCTTTTGAAAAAGCCGGAAGTAGAATCGGTACATATATTTTTGAATATATAAATCACATTATACTAAACACGTGACGAATATTTTCCTTATATATCTATGAGCATGAATTTGTGTCTATATACAGAGATGAAATAGAGTTGTATAAAACTATAATTTACTAATTGAATATAAAATGATTAAGGAGCTTTAAGAAGTTTTTTCAAAATATTGGATGTCAAGGTTAGATTATCAATTATATGCATATTTTTGTCTTGGTAGAAAAGAAAGCATTGGATGGAATTTACATTTTACAATTTAATGGTATTATTTAAAATATGGTATGACTCATAGCTTGTTTCATATTCATACATGAAACTAACTGATTTGAAAATTTTATTGTATTTATTTCTAGTGCTTTACAGCTTGTGTAGTAAACAAAAGAAGGGAATACAGTCATATTTTGAGTTTACAAAATTCTAAAGTTGGTTTTAATTTATTTCATACATTTATTTGACTGTTAAATGCCCTTATTGAGTAGTAATCAATTTTTCACATTTGTTACACGTTTTCCTTAAACTATGTGCAATTTTAACACTATTTATTTCTAGAAATCTTAAATATGATATTAGTGTTAATATCTTCTTACAGTAAGAATTTATCGTACTTTTGTTTCTTAATTCCTGTTTTTGTATAATGATTTTCAGAAAAAACTGATTTAAATGTATATTTGTATGGTTTCTATTTCAAGTAACTTGAATATAGTTGAAAATGTAATAATGTTTCGAATTTTAATAATTTCTAGAAGCAAGAAAATGACATTATTATTTCAAACAGTGGACATAAAATAAATTGGATTCTATCATTTGAATGATTATTATATTATAAGCATGTGTATTTCTAAATTGTTGGATTAAAAACTTCTTTAAAAGTATTCAAAAAATTACTAATTCTCAAAATAGCATAAATGAAGTTTTGTCTTTATAATATCTGCATATCCAGTATTATGAAAATCAACAGTAACAAAGCAAATTAAAGAAGACTATAAAATGATCAGATACAAAAATTGGGCAGTAGCTGTTTCCAATATCGTAAGGCTAATACCAATTTGTATAATCGCGTGCTACTTTGCTACTCGTAACAAGCCTTCAGCCAGATATGAGGTTATTGAACACAAAGTGCGGCTAAAATTCTTCTTGTTCAATGAATTTTTAAAATCTAGTGGAATCTGTTATAAAGTTGAAAACTCTTGAATTGTCTCTTCCTGAAGCACCTCAAGCAATTTTCACAGATTCTATGTACAATGAATTCTCTGGGGAGCACTAATCAACGAATAAAATATTCTACCATATTGAGAAGATACTCATCCACTAGAATGGCGAGGGGCTATCCTATATCACGGTTGAATTATATATGCATGAGCTCGTATTATATTCCACAAAAAATACATTATCTTCTTAAGTTCACATGAAATGCATTTTCTAAGCTCAAGAACTTCATTAATAGCGGGCTGTGCAATCATATTTTCCATATGAAATGCATTTAGTGGTCATCCAAAATAATTCTTTCTGGCTTAAGTGTTTCACTTTCACTTATGTTATCGGCCCGATATCGGGCACTGGACTCTCTGTATATAAAGGCTAATCGTGGAGAGCAATGTGTATTGAATCTCGACTTCCATGTGACAAGAAAATGGCCCAAATATTAATGAGTCTAAGAAGTTATTCTTAGAATTACAAAATACGATATCTTTCGGGTATTGTATTGAGTGTGACACATCGCTGGTCACTGAGTTTAAAGATTTTATCCGTTAAGCAATTGTATACAATATTCCAGGACATTATTGTTCCAGACAAACAGCGAAAGAACGCGAGACATATCTTGATGTTTTGTCTCAATGGCATCATTGATAAATACCCACGTATTAATTCTTTTCAGGATAATCGTGTTGAGTAGTATTAGTAGACTTCCTAATGAAAGTATGTAGAATTAATTATTTAACCTGGATAATCCATCATTAGAGACATTCTCAACCATCGAAGGACATCCACTTGAGATTAACCAAATCCACATGTCTCATTATCGTAATCTATTGCTTAAAACATAACAAGAACTAGTTTCAATTGAAATTTAACCTCTATTTTTCTTTGAAAAAAAAACCCCAGTTCTATAAACGAAATTTACACTTTAGAAAAACTGTCACTTTCCGGTATTTTAAATGAACCTATTTTTCAACAATCAAAAGTGAAGTTCAGCTATTAACGGATTATTTAATTCGCGAGGGCTTGACATTTTCAACAAGTATGGAACAACATTTTCTTACTCATGACTCTGACATGAAGCGTGCATTAAAATTTCAGCGTAATCTTAAATTTTGTGTAGCAGGATATCAAGAATTATATAAGCAACATGAGAAACAACAACAACAACAAAACAAACAGTCGCTAGTAATAAACTTCTTAATAAAAAGCCCAACAGAGGCTATTAATAACGAAGGAAATTCTTCATTTGAATCAAAGCCGACAGTTTTACTAGACACACCTGACACATCTACTGATGATAGCATTTTTGATTTAACTCGTAAGAAACGTGCACGCTTGTTATCAATCAGCGATGAATCGTTGTTAATAGTTTTATTCCTAATTTCAATTTGAATGGTATATTGTATGAACCTATATAAACTGAATTTTCACTGTACACTAATTTTAATTTTTTTTGCAATAAAAATGAATTGTTACCCATTTATAATATATAATAGTTTCATTATTACTTTTTTAGTGCGGATAAATTTAGAGGTTTTCATCTTATACGATTTTTTTAAAGTCGATGGACATATCCCTATTTACAATATGTCCCATGTATATTTTTACATTTCTGGTTTTTTTCTAAAGAACGTATCTACCATATAAAAAACAGTTGTGTGTGTGTTGGGGTACATATATATATATATATATATATATATGTGTGTGTGTGTGGTGTGTGATGCTGTGTGTGATGCATGTATTTATATAGCAATAATATGTATGCATATATGTATATTTATTTATTTATATATATATATATATATATATATATATAATGATGATATTGATATTGTGTTGTGTTTTGTGTGTATTTATGTATTGACAGTGATATATATATATATATGTGTGTGTGTGTGTGTGTGTGTGTATTGTTTCAGTATTTGACACCATTATTTGCTGTCAATTTGAATTTGATCAAATATAGGAATAATTTACAAAGAATTTTTTTGAACATTTTCTCTTTAATATGATTTTTAGTATTGTATATTGGGAAAGCGAATAAGTGCAGAGTATAATTTTTAATACGTAATGTATTTCATCTGTATTTATATTAATTTATTCCTTTTACTATAAAAAATAGATGAATAATTAAAAATGTTTGTCCGCATAGTAAGTAATTATTATCTTCTGATGCATCAAACTAATATAAAACATATTTATGTTATTTTTATCTGTTTTAAAGGAAAAAGCATAATATACATGTATTTTAAATTAAAGTATCTGAATTGAATTTCTGTAATTAGAGTTTTTTTCTAGAAATTATTGATTGATTTTGCCTTAAATTTAAAATACACTATATGATATAAAATGACTTTAAATTCCCTTTTACCTCGATTTACTATCAGCAATTGTTTTATAGATTTTGAATATGTATGTATAAGGAATATTCGTATTAATATATTACCATAGATAATTTATTTCTACTATCAGCTGATAAAACTAGAATAAGATGGTCTATTTAGTATTAATTTAATACTAAACATGCATTTTTTAAATTTAGCTAATTTAAATTTTTCTCAAATGTTTTTCATGATAAAAGGTGCGTATATGTTGCAATTATATAGTGTTAAGTTCATTCAAAATTCTTTGATTCGTTCAGTGCATCTACAAAACTAGTGAATCACACAAAGAACAAATTAAATAACATTTCTATAAAAATAAACAGATAAGAACCATTCCTCCAAAAGAACAGGAATTCCCATCCCACTTGAAAACAACTAGACGTTTATATTGTATTCATCGTTTATCATTCGCTCAAATTATGCATGACAAAATTTTTTAAAATATTAGTAGTAACACTTTCTAATTAGTGTGAAATATTTTTAGCATTAATTCTGTATAATCTCAAGAAAATATTTTTTCAGCTATTTAAAAAATTATTATTAATACAAATGGAAATGTACAATATTTTCCAATTTTAATATCAAAAATATTTTAAGCTCTTTTACTACTGAAACATAACTAATAAAACATTATATTGAATGCTTTTTCAGTATTAATGAACTATTCTAATATTTAAAAATATTAGAATTTTTACTAAAGAAACCTTTCTTGCCAAATCATTCGATATATTATAAATAAGCTGGATTTGTTTATTTCTCAGACATCAGATAAGTAATGCAATTTAAATTTTTCGATAAAAATTAAATATTTTAAAAATAATATTTCAAGTCCTATAATTGAAAATTTCCTTGCCAATTTATCATATACATTATATAAATAAACTGACTTTTTTATATTGCAGACATTATTCAAGAAATGTAACATCACTTTTTCAATAAAAATATTGTTCGAAACATTAAAAAATGAAAAAAGTTGAAATCAACAACAAATAGATATAATTTATTCATAACTGAACAGCAGCAAAAATGCTTCAATTTGTTATAATTAGGATTCTTAAAAGTCCATAATTTATTTATTACAAAACGAACTCTCATTTTTCGGAACTAGATGATAAAAGGAATTTAATTTGTTTGAAGTATATATCGAGCAGATATTTATTTCATTAGCAAAAAAAAGTTATTTTAGTTTTAATTAGAGAATCTCTATTTCATCCTAAAGTTCAAATAATAAAATGAATTATTAAAATTACTATTTTGTGTGATTTCAATATTCGTGTTTCAAATGACAATAAATCTTCTGATATTTATATGAAACATTAAGAGAAACTTAAAAAAAAGTTCTTTTAAATATATTTGTTAATAAATTAGAAATAATGTTATCAGTAACAATGTAAAATAAAACTGTAAGAAAAGTTAACTTTTCATTTAAATTAATTAATAGTTATAGTATGACTTAGTTACAAGTCAAATAGTAAACTGAGAACAATATTAATTACTCTAGATTCAATCGAGAGTAAAGATAATAAACAATTGCTCCTTGAGTATATTAATGAATAACACTATTAATGAATTAATATTTGTAACATTTATAACCAAAATTATTAATTTCAGAAGATATCTGAGGTATTTTGTAACTATGTTTCAGACTTAAATAACTAAAATGTAACTGTTCTTTATTAAATTATTTGTAGAACATATTAACTACTATTTTTAAGTGAGTAAGCTAAAGAGGAAATAATTATAATAATTCAGAAAAAAAATGTGATTAATTTAAATTTATTTTCCATTACGTAAACTAATATACATATTGCTATATATAAATATTGTACTTTAATTTTTATGTAATTTAAGCCCTATTAAAAATATTTCAATAGTATTTAATTCTGAATCTTTTACAGTATATATATATATATATATATATATATATATATATATATATGCGGAAGGTTCGGGGTTCATTGGGGCGACCGGAAGACATTCCGAGTGATCGGGAGCGGCCGGGGGTGACCGGCGGCCCTAGGGGTCCGTCCGGACCGAAGGAAGGAAGGATTGGCTCTACCGAAGACGCTCGGACCAGGAACATCTGCGGAAGGACAAGGAGTGCCCAGGAGCGACCGGAAGACGTGGGGAGCGTCGGGGACGGACAAGTAGTCCGCGGGGTCCGTCCGGACCGAAGACGGGATCGACGGAGGAGCGTCCCCACCCGGGGGCCCGCTGCGGTCGTCTGAAGACAGCGGGTTGGCCGGCGGCCATTGAAGCACCTGCCGAAGACTACCGGGGCCATTTCCAGTGCACACGTGGTCCGAAATATATATATATATATATATATATATATATATATTCCAGGTGTGACTATTAAATATCAAAACAGTTGCTGCTACAGAAGAAGTATGCTTGCGCCAAACACCCGCAACCGACAGCTATTTAGCGTGAAGCCGTCTCTTTCAAATGTAGTGCCTCCCATTTCTTTAAGCAAATCAGCGTAGCCGTAATGTTTGTTCGAGTTAAAGTTATGTTTTAGTTTCGCTGGAAATATTGTAAGCGTAGGAATAGAGTAGCGAATTTTGTTGAGAAATTTCACATGAAACTTAGAAATAAACTATAATTTATAATTTCTTCAAAGAAAGGTATGGTAATGAATGTTCATCGCTTGTATATGCTTTTGTGTGGTTTATGCATTTTTAAGATGGCCGAGAAGACACTGAAGAAGATTAAAATCACGATCGCCTTTCCATGTCGAAAAAGGGTGACAATATCGAAAAAAATTGGTAGTTTTGTTCGATCTCATCATCAGTTTTAAGCTTACGTGCGATTGCTGAGACTATAGAAATTGAGAAAGAAACCGTAAGGCAAATTTTACATTACAATTTTAACTAGCAAAACATGTGTGCCAAAATGATGTCAAAAATTCTTTTGTTTGAAGAACAAGAAGCTGGCAAAAATGCTTGTACTGAAACTTTGAATGCCATTAAAAATGACCCAAACTTATTGGAAAGAATAATAACATGTGACGAATTGTAGTGTTTTACTTACGATCCTGAAATGAAACTCCAATGCACTGGAAAGGACTATCTTCATCAAGAGCCAAAAATCTCGAATGAGTAAATCAAAGTTCAAAGTTATAATGATCGTTGTTGTTTTTTTAATAATCATGGGATTGTGTACCTTCACTGGGTTCCTGAAGTTCAAACTATTAACCAACAATACTACCTATATGTGTTTACTGAACTCCGTTAACGAATGAGGAAAAAAATAATCCAAATTGGGAAAGGGCATGTCATTATGCATGTCTTACAAAAGGTTTCTAGCCAAGTAAAACATCCCAGTATTAGACCGTCCTTCTTATTTGTCTTGTAAGTATTTCAATTTATTTTATTCAAAAAGGGTATTGTTTATTATGTACTGGAGCAGTTCTTCTCAAACTTTTTCAAGTCGAGGTGCATTTAAAATCATACAAATAATTATAGGTATATTATATACATATTTCTGAGAAATATGTTATATTAATTAAGTCAAATATCATGGAAAATATTTTGGAATTAAACAATGATGTTCGCACCTTCTCGTATTTATGAGAAATACAATCCTGGTATGTTCTAGCATTTTTTTGAACGTTTGTAGGTATATTTGAAAGAAAAGTCTGATTTCCTAGTCAATATATTAAAGATGTTCTCTCTTTTATACTAAATTGGGGCGAGGATAGCAAATCCTAGTTTACATAATTATAATATTGAGAATTGTAGCAAAATTGTTCAAAGCCTATATAGATATTGACATATATCCTTTTTATAGAAATCGTAATGGTTTCTGCAGATGATTTCTAATGTTTAATCGAAAATAAGTCAATATATATAGCTGCCAGTTTTTCTTCTATGTATTAAAATCAACTTTTTCACGAATGGGTTGCTCTTCCAGTCGAATTGTTCAGTGCCAAGCGAAGGAAAATAAGAACTCAGTCTTTCTCTTAAATAAGAACTCAGTCATTCTTTTAAACTTATGTTCATCTATTATTTTGGAAGTTTTTTTATTTATTCAAGCGCTGCTTAATAATTGAAACATTTCCAAATTATCTTCAACAGATTTTCTTTTCCAAATTTATAGTTTTCTTAAAAATGCTTTCATTTCGTCAGTAGATGTCAGATAAATTTCTTTTCGGCTAAATAACCTAGCAATAGCAGGTGAAATAACCGTGTTTGTAACCTGGCAATCCAAATTTTCTAATCAAAAGAGGTCACAAAAATGTAATTACTTTACCTCCTCAAAAAGCGTTAGAAATTTTTGTCGTGTCTCATGGACATGGGTAATTTTTTTGTCCTGTGACAGCAACCTCACTGATGCAAAGCTTTTCGAATTAAAGTGATTTGATGGATTTTATTATAGTAAAATTTACCATCTGATCATTTTGTACTAAAATATATTTTAAATTATATTTCAATGTCTTCGCTATCAATACCTATGATGAAAGCAATGAATTATGATAATATTCTCGTTATGCTATTTTACAAAAGGTGCGAGTGTCTTAAAACAGTCTACCACGGAAGGGCTACATTTGAGCAGACGCATGCACGTAACTTATATTTTGAATGTCATTTACCAAGATAGTTCTTCAAAATGTTAAAAAAAAAGTCCTAAACTTTTGTAGATACATTTAATTCTTTTCGAAAAAGAAACTTTGTTTATTATTTCATCTTCATTAATAAAAAGGGACTGTCCTAGTTGTTTATGTATGTTAACCCATCAACTTACAATGCATTATTTGAATGCAGAAGTTTTTAACTGCATACATTTCTCTCGATATCAGAAGACATTTCTATAATACATTTAGGAACTGTACAGTTGAACAGGGGTTGGTTCATTGCTGCTTCATTTCTTAGCATTTTCATGACAATTGTTTTGCATGAAGGCAAAGTAAATGACTCCTCTATGGTAAGAGTTTTCTTAATTTTTGCTATCAGTTCAGATATTTCATGAGGAATGTGATGTGAGCGTTATCAGAAGCAGACATTATATTTTGAAAATAATTTGATATTTTTGTTTCCTGTTCAGACAATCTCTAGAAAAATCTTACAGATTTTTTTTGTAAATAAGAGTGCATGATTTTAAAATGTTTACTCAATTTACTTGGAAGAAATTATTCTTTTGTCATTTTACTCTGACATTCTAAACAAAGCTGAATAGGATGATCTTTTCCTGTCCAAGTGAAACTGAAGCTTAAATAACTTTCATTATATTTGGATTTCCTTGAATTATTATATAAAATATCACATTTAGAAGCAACATCAAGGATGTTTGCAATGGACCTCGTAGTTTTGAACATAGGTCAAGTGACGAAAACGACACCTGGATCCGCACCTCCCTCTCCAAACTACCTCACCTCCCCAGGAAGAACTCGACATATTTAACGTACACTAGCTCTTCTAAAAGAAGGGTCTTCAATGGAAGAGATGTTTCAACACACAACTTGATAGAAACCCCTCCAGCCTAGATTTCCTGATCATGACCACTAAGCTTTCACGGCCTCTCAATTGATTGGAAGCGATTTTGCTTTCTTACTTGAACTCAACTTTTGATCATTTCAGATTGTTCAGTATCGTATTTCTTTTTGAGAAATATATCTATTTTATTTGGTTACATTTATCTAAAATATAGAATATACACATATTATTCATTTCCAACACTTTAAATATAAGCAATATCATCTCATCCGCTACGAATATACTCACCACATATTCTCATAGTCAACTCCACAGAATACTACTTAATGAAGACATAGTCTCATAAGCTGGAATGGAATATAACACAGATGCTAACGGTCCAAATAACCAACTACGGAAATTACTGCTCCTGGTTTCTCGGAAAATTCTTTGACGCATTATCACTGTTTGGTGATTTTTTATGTGAAAAAAAGAAGAAAAGTTAATTATTTGTAATGAAAGTTGTCTTTGAACAGGAAAACCGGCAAGGAAAAGAGTAATGGTAGTTATTCTTATATCTGGACCCATATTTCTCTAGATTATCACAAAGCGCACTAGTGCGTTTGGGCGAACTCTTTGAGAAATACTTTTCTAGTGTATGTACTAAAGAACAAAACTTATACGTGTTTTGATGATGCAATAACTGATGCCAAAAATTATTTGAGTTTATATAACAAATTACATACCTCCAAACATACATATTTAATTATTGTATAATTTATTTAATTTTCATTACATTCGATCCCAGTTTCATAATATTAAATGTTGTACAAGATGTTTCTACATGATCGGAAAAATTCAGAACGAGAAAACAAATCCTTTAAAAGTGCGTCATTATAAAGATATGCATTAAAATTGAGGAATGCAAATATAACTTTTCTTCTAGTTTGACAAAGCATTTAATATCCTTATCTATGATCAAGCGTTTTAATATAAGTATGTAAAAAGAGGAGCAACATGTTATTTACATTAAAACGAAGTCAGGTATTTCTATAAGTATTATGTTAGTTTTGAAAAAGACCGAATACTAATACTGTTATTGGAAACATAATATTAAACTTTGCTCTAGATCATTTGTACTTTTTAAATCATAAAAAATATTCCTAAATGGGTCAGAATTTTAACGATTTTCAATTAACAGGCTATTTTATATAATTCACTTTGAGTAACAAAATCTTGTAAAATGCTCCCTATTTCTCAAAAGTTTTAATCAATTATTTTTTGTATGGATTAATACGCTTAACACTTTTTAATCATGACTTTAAAACATGCTCATTTAAAGACATATTCGAACAATCAAGGGGGTAGGCACATGGAAAAGTTTAAATACTTCCTATTAGGATGTTTTTTCAAATATCTTTCAACATGTAAAAATGTTTTGGTCTTCTTAAGCTCCAAACAGTTCACCAAATAAATATAATAATGAAGTAATATGATTTTTTCAAAAAAAAAATAGGAATGAAAACAAAATGGTTCAAATTGGTGAGGGGCTAACTGTCAATACAGTTCCCTTGGTACCAATTCCAGCGCCGGAGAACATGTCATTTATACTTGAATAATGCTTAAGAGAAATATATCTCGAGAAGGAAAAAAAAAGAAACAAAGTTGTATTGAAAGCTCCGAAGGGAAAACATACCGGGAAAAGGCGTTTGTTTTTAAGCGAGCCGTGTTGATTCATTTTTCTCAAACACAAACTGCAAGTTTTCTTTCGTAATTGAAAAACCATCAGTCGACAAAAGGAGCTGTAGGATTTCGAAAAATGCTTCGCAGTTATAGTTTTTATCTCATTTTTCTGCTAGAAATTTGTGTTCTTGTGAAAGAGCAAGGATCTGTGTTTGCAGAAGTGAATGAAACTCTCTGAAAATGTTCGTGATGTGGTCCAGGCATTTAAATCAATAAAATAAATGCTCATGTTTAATATTTGTACATCACATCGGTAACTTTGTCTTTTTTGGTTAATAAATAAACATGATTAATGTATTTTTAGCATATAAAGTAAAATATTTCATATTTCATAAGGCATACGAGTATTTTACCACATTTACTAATATTTATCATAGTATTTGATATTTAAATACAATGTAAAGTGTTTTTCTTTGAAAAAAAAAGTATTCAAGTCACACTTACCTCAGATACATTTATATTTTTATAACTAAATTCAGTATATATATAACAACAGCTCATCAGGATCTTTGAAATTTTTTGATAAAGCAATGAAATTTGTTGTCAACTAAGTTATTAAACATTATTTTCAATTGGGAAAATCTCTGTTGTTTTTGCATAGCGTCAAAAATTATCACACCCCACATTAAAACTGATGACAGATTGAGCTCAAATATTATGTTTTTAGCATGTTTCGAATTTGTGTATTTTCAAAACCAAAAGAAAAATATATAATTTTCCCCCTTTTTAGTCTAATTTATGTTTCTCATTAAACTACACACACACACACACACACATATATATATATATATATATATATATATACACGAGATGTGACATTTAAATAATCGGTCCGTTCCAGCCCTAGCCGTTAGGCTTGGTATGGAGGAGTGGGAATTGAATCCAGTTGACCTTGATACTTCCAGGATTGGTGGCACGTTATTCTGTCGCACAATCTTGCTCAGTTTGTTTCTCATCCTTGTTTGAGTAAGACGTTGTGGAGTCGAAGTTCCGCGATCATAATAAGCTTAAAAAATCGAGAGTACATAAATTTGAACTTCTTCGTAAAATTGAAAAAATCTCCAAGTGTATGTTTCAAATTGAAAGGAGGTGTTCGGAGATAATAATTGCATGTCACGTAATTTTAACCGAAGTTTTGTATTTGACGAAAGTTTGTGCAAAACTGGAACCTTAAAACCTGACATGCGGGCAAAAAATGAACAGGAAAAACATTTGCTCTGACATTATGCAACGCTACAAAGAAGATCTTGCATTGATTGAAAATGTCCTCAAATGGGACGAAATGTGGATTTTTCAATATGACAATCCATGTACTGGAAGACTCAAAACGACCAGGGCTAAAAAAGCTCGAATAAGCTAGTCCAAACTGAAGGTATTGTCATCACTTTGTTCGATATTAATGGTATCATCATGATTGAATGGGTACCTCAAATTCAAACGGTAAACCAGCAGTACTACACTGAGGTATTGAAAAAGCTTAGAGAAAGAGTGAGGAAGAATAGACTAGATATTTGTAACAACATCGCATTGATTTTGCTCCAAGACAACGCCCCAACGGACAATGTGCTCTCTTTAAAACAGTTCATGGCGGACAAACGCATTATTGTACTCGAGCATCCACCGTACTCCACACCTCGCATCATGTGACTTCTGCCTGTTTCCAAAAGTGAATAGTGCATTGAAGGGAACACATTTTCAGTCTGTAGAAGAGGTGAAGGTTGAAAAGGCAAACATACTGTGAAGAATGTGACACCTAATGAGCCTTGCTTTGAATAGTAGAAAATTCGTATGAAGCAATGTATTGATAGGAAAGGGTAGTATGTTGAAAGGAACTAAAAAGTATTTGTGTAATGTTTTTAATAAAGCTAATTCTAAAGCATGGTTCGGTAATATATATATAACTATAAACGATACAGAATGATAAGTAATACACGGATATAAATAAAAAATGATGAAATTTTTTACATTATGAAAAAATAAATGCCCATGGGTGTTCTTTGTGAAGCGATTTTACGAAAGGTGATTTAGAAGTTTTCATCGAACTACCTCGTAGTTGGCTTGGTAACCTCGGACAAGATAACTTGATGTTACACACCTGGCCACCTAGTCCGTTGATATGATGGCAGACGATTTCTTCCTTTAAAAGCTTGCAAAAACTAGGGTGCATGCACCCCGGTTTCCTATAAATCGATTTGAACTTAATAAAAGGAGAGCTACTGTTGTGCAATCAATGGTCTCTGACTCTTTACAACGAGTTTGTCCAGTATATGTATATACAAACCCTGGACATATATATATATATATATATATATATATATATATATATATATATATATATATATATACATATTTTTTCAAAACGATTCATCTGATTTCAAAATTCCATATTTTTATAGACAAATGACACAGAATTATAAGAAATACATGAATTCAAAGGTAATATATAGAAGTTATTTCAGCAAGGGTATGATATAACTTCCTTTAGTTATACGTATAATATCAATTCGATATGTAAATTTCTGCCAAATACGTTAAGTTTCAGTGGTGATTGATTATACAGGAGCAGAAATCCGTTGTTCAAGTTGAAATCATTTCATGGGTAACGGTGGAGAATGCACTTTATCTTTTACCAACCTCCAAACGAAGAAATCGCACGGGTTCATTTCAATTTACTTAGGTGGTGATACGTATATATATTGTCATGTGTTTTTTTTTTCTTTTCTTCTAAGAAGCTCATGCGTATGATGCCTTTCATATCCCAAAATTTCGTCGTCATAACTCTTCTGGTCGATGTCTCGCCTACTTTGGTGCAGACTTATTGGAAGCAACCCGTGATTTTGATTTTTGCTTAGCTTCCGGTGTGTAAGAATGACTTCAGGTCCCTTCAACAGTGGCTACTCGTCATGAAATCTAACAAATTATGATTTTGTATCTAATTTTAAATTTTTTTTTTATTTTTTGCTACAAAGCTAGAAGTAACTTTTGAATCAGAATCACATTGGTTTCGGAGCCATTTCACAGATACGTACATTAGAAAAATGTTAATTGAGTTTTTGCCTATTTTGTATTATTTAATTTCGTAATTGGTTCCAAGGTACTAATAATTAATATCTCAATAACAATTTTAAATATTTGTCAAATTTAGATATTTTAGAAAACACCATTTTTATTGGTTTTTCATTTTCACGCGAAGAGTTTTCGAAGAATTTGCAAATTCTAAGCTTATAGAATACATTTGCCAATAGCTTTCGTTTTATTCTTAATGCGACTCTAACTCCAATTAATCTTTACTTAAAAACATACGCACTTTTATTAATTCAATTTTAATCATTTAACTAATCACTTTATCAATAAAATGTTTTCTTACCTGTAAAGATTCTAAGGTTTTTTTATATTATAATTATCTGCAAAAATTAATTTTATAAAAATGTACTTAATTAAACATCATAATATTATAAACATAGTAAAACATAATCTGATTTACAAAATGGTTAAGCATGTTAGAAAATAAATTTTAGAAAAGAATTTTAAAGAATATGTTGCATTTAATGGATACTTAATTATATTCTCCATAAATAAAACAATATAAAATAGGTTTGTTCTGTTTTAATCAAGTATGTGCTTCATGGAAAATTACACATGATTGTTTTTATTTATGTGTTCATTTAAGAAATATTTTCTTAAATTTATTTTTTATTCAGTGACATTATGTATATATGTATATGTGTGTGTTGTTATTTAAGTGAATATGATTTTTCAGGGAATAGTCATTTGTTATGCATCAAAATATATTATGTATTTGTTTGGTTTTATTTAAATCAAATCTAGACTAGAACAGCACTTCGGTTACAGGAATCTATCATCGTGTCCCTTAGAGATTTTCTTTCACTAAATGACGAAATTTACACTCCAATAGCCTAAGTAGTCTGTTGTTACTCAAATAGAGTATCTTGTAAACACAAGGGATGTGTTAAAGCAATTATTTTCTACTTTCGACCAATCTCCATTTAATTCTTTTTTTATCTCTTTCTTCACCTTCGTGGTTAAACATCGAAATGATATGGCAGTTAAGATACCAGAGTAAAAAAAAATGGAAACTCAAAAAAATAATGATAGACAAAAATATTTATTTTATTACATTCTTACTTGCGTACGTTTATTCTTATTCAGTTCAGGTAGTAATTGTTTTTTCAGATACTGCATGTTTTAATGTAATTCAAGTCTATTAATTTCAAGAACTTTTCTTTCAACGTCATTCATTTTGGATTAACTTATTTTATTTCGTTGATCATGAAATTTGAAATTTATGTACGAATCTGCAAGTTCAAAGGGTGTATTGGAATTACTCTATTCGCGACATTGTTCATTAGACTAGTATGACGTAACATGCTAAAAAAATAAAATAAATAAGTATGTAAGAAGTCAAAATATTTTCAGCAAATTGTTTGCTTATAAGTAAATAGGTTATTTATGGGAAATAAAATCAGAAAGGAAGATTGCTTCAGAAATTACAGATTTCTTTCATCATTCTGAAAATCTTATTTATAAAGAATTAAGTTTAAGAAATCAGAAAGGAAGATTGCTTCAGAGATTACAGATTTCTTTCATCATTCTGAAAATCTTATTTATATAGAATTAAGTTTATATGGTATCTATTCAGCTTAATATCGAAAAAAAAGAACCCGTCTATTAGATAAAAAAAAATGACGCATGTTTCCAAAAAAATAGCATCTTCTCTAAAGATAACCAGTTAACTAATTACAAATATATCTAGACTCTAATTAAAATGAATACGACGAAGAAAAACAATATTTTTAAAAATTACCAAAATAAATCTGGTTACATTTTACTGAGGATTCTGTTAATTTAGCAGTGAAAAAAAAAGTACTCTAGAGAACAAGATGGTAATAAGTTATTTTAACAATGAGATGTGGAAACTAGGAACACCAGGCAAATGGGTGTTCTGTTGATGCCATTTGAACATAGAATTTCGGATGAATTTTAATCGCATAATAGGTAATGCTTCACTGATGGAATGAGCTTTGCTGTGCTAAAATGGAAAGATTACTAAAACCTATTTTAAAGTTCTCCAAAATAAGTACATTGCATACTGATACCGAAAGACAAAATATTGTCATTTAGTGGACTTGCTGGCCCCAGAAGAAGTGATATACAGTAATACTATCTACTCATAGGAGTACGTACACAAACCTTTTTTAATGTGTTCCATTTCCATCATATAGGAAACGATCTCAATTATACTGAGAATCTTTGCCGCAATATGTGTAAAGAACTTTATAAAAATAATAGACTAATTTCTAGAAAATTTTAGATCTTTCGTTGTGAGTTACTGATCTAATGAGGAGAAAAATGTACCAGTTTAGCTATCATTTGCGTCGATTGATGAAGCTGGTATGAGGTACAGTTTATTTTGGAAATAAAGCTTCAGTTCAAAAGAAACTAATACTGTGATAAGAAAACAGAGTTTCATATTATATTTAAATGTAAAATTACCAGCTTTAGTGCAAAAAGAAATATATATATTCATTCTTTTAAAACATTTCAAATTAAATAAATTAGGAAAATGAAAGTATATAAACTTTTTCAACAATTTCAGTTTCCTAATGTAACATATAATAATGGGAAATTACATTAAATTTCTCTCAGATTTATTTATTAAGATTTCTATACTTCAAATTAAGTTAAGTGCAGGTATGAAATCCACCTTACCACACAAATTCGTATAAGACAGTAAATGTTATAATACCAAAACGCCATCGAAAAAATTTCTCTCATTAATAAGCTAAATATTTTCACACATACAAGGACTTTTTTTTCATTTAAAAGCAAGCTGTTTATTTACAAGGGTGTTTTAATATATTAATTTCATGTTTAGTTATTCTCAGCCTTAGAAAATTACTTTACGTGAGATGATATTTTTGTCTTTTTTCGACAATCTTTGTTAAGTAACCACAAAACAGGTTTTTATTCTCAAAACCTTCTACCACAAAACGTAAAACTAAATAAAATTAAATAGTTGAAATAAAAACTATAAGAGCAAAATTATTTTCAAGAGATGAAAAAACCTTAACACTTGAGTTGAGAAAAAAAATTACAAAATTGCAGTATCCAAGCGTTTTCAACCTATTCTTTGATTTAAAGAAAAAGGGCGTTAAAAAAATTCTTCTCATTCGAAAAAATATCTCGTGAAAAAAACATATGTGTCTTTTTTCTACTTTTTTTTCTTACGCACAATGTTATCTCAGCTCTGTCCAAAGTACTAAAAAAATGCGGTTCTTGCTTAAACACAGTTGGAAGGATTACAAATTTTCCCACATGAACTTAAAATTGATCGTAAACATCTTGCTTCAGTAAATATATTATTTAATGGACAGATATCACTTAAGGCACTAAATTTACAAACAAAATTTAACTGTCATTAAAATAATTCGGTTATACATACATATATATATATATATATATATATGAGCTAATTTATTCTCCTTTTGCTGCTCAAAAAACTAGAGTTCGGCAAAATTGGTTCGAAAAATGCAGCAACTCAATATAACTTGTGTTTGATGAGCGATATTTTTTTTTCTTCAAGAAAGTGCGTATAAAACTTCATACCTGCTCATCCGAGATGGCAATAAAAATATTTTCTTGGTATTGCTTGTTAAAATAAAGTGCTAGAAAGTTCATACGCGTTCTATCAACGTTCGACATCAAATGCGTTTTCGATTAATATTTCGTGTGAAATTTACAACAGCAGGCTATTCAACCAGTATTTTTACCAGAGGACGTTAAAGTTCACACGATGTTTAGAACTTCGACAGGATATAATACTCGAACTTGTTGAGAATCTGCCACTGCTTCAATTTCTGAATGTATGGTTCCAACACGATATTAAAAATTCGCAAGTGACATTACAAAAGAAGCAATAACAGTATGAGATATTCAAGGAATAAATCATCATATTTGATGGTTTTGAAGAGTGGCATCGCTACATTGAACTTTTTCGTGTGGAGTTACCTCAAACAGTAGGTGTATGTGCTCCTCCGTCAATAATTCACAACATTTTACGGCAGATTACTATTGTTTTTGCCAACGTGTCACACACTTTGCTAAATTGTGTGCATAGTGAAATTCAATCCAGGTTTCAGGTGTGCATTGCACTTGTTGGTGAGAAGTTTGAACATTGAAAATAAAAGTATCTTGCAATAACTAATATTATTTTCTTTATCTTCCTTAGATCGTTTTGTGAACAAACAAATGCGCGAACATCATGTGGGCATTAAGTTATGTTATTATCATTAATGCCCACATGATGTTTTTCATGCATAATCGATAATGCCCAACAAATTCGTTGTTCACTCTTACCCTTTTCTTGTACTTTTTTCGGTTACGAAATTAATTCTACAGTTTTCCTCCAGGTAGCGTTATATGTGGTCATATCTTGTAACACATGAATATTTTATTCTTC
>BMAW01006189.1:0-20504 GCA_019974015.1 Nephila pilipes | reverse complement strand
GTATCTGAATGGTTTGCACCTAATATTTTTTTTCTGTCTTCATACACTTCTTTGAAAATTGTCAAGGCCTCATCCAATTTTCCTTGATTCAATAATACTAGTGCTATGTTATTTTTAGTAACTAGAATTAAAGTGTGATTTGTGGGAAGAGATCTTTTTAGTGCTTTCAAAACCTTGTTATACAGAGCAAGTGCTTCTTCATGTTCACCAATTTCATTTAATGCAAGAGCCATATCATTTTGTGTTTGTAGAACAGTAGAATGATTTGATCCTAAAATGTCTTGTTGTTTTGGTAAAATTTCTCTAAATATAGATATTGCTTCCTCATTTTTTCCTAGTCTATGGAATACAAGACCAATACTTTCTCTAGTTTTCAGTGTGTCAAAATGGTTTGCTCCCAACAATACCTTTCGTTTCAGGTAAATAAATTCAAATGTTTGCAAAGCTTTTTGATAATTTTGCATCTTATACAATACTTCTGCCAAAAGTTGTTGAGTATCTAAAGTTTCAAGATTTTCTTCTCCAAATAATTCTTTTCTTTTTCCAAGCACTTTTTCCAACAAAGGTAAAGCTTCTATATAATTTTCTTTACAACAAAAATCATTTGCTTTTTCAATATAAAAAGACATTCCATCTTTAAAAAAACTTCTAAGTTTTTTCATTTTTGGAAAATTGGATTGAATTCCAGCAATTACAAGAGTTCGATTTTCTCGATTACGAGCATTCATTACACATCTAATAATTTCTGCATCTTTAATTTTATGTAATTTTGTTAATATTTTAATATCACCATTTTTAACTTTTCTAAAACATTCCTCAAGTAATTGCAATAAATTTTTTATATCATTATTTGATGTAAAATTTAAAGGACTTTTTTGATTATTACTTGAAGCATTATATATCCCCCCATGTAAAAGTAGCAGTTTGACAATAGCAAAATGATTAAATTTAGCAGCATAGTGTAATGGGGAAGAACCATCTTTCCCAATGGCATTTGGATCAGCTTTATTTTTTAATAAAATATTAACAATGTCTTGGTAACCTTTCCAACAGGCATAATGTAAGGGTGTTACATCGTCTGTGCTTATTACATTAAGTATTACTCCTTCACTGATGCACTTTTCTACTTCAGAAAGGTTGCTATGTTTCACAGCATTAAATAATTCTTTAATTAACATCAATAATTGAGCACAACTTAAATAATTCTTTTCTGCAGCAAGTTGTAAAGGTGTCATGCCTTTATAAGTTGCATTGTAATATGCTCCATGTTGTAAAAGAATCTCAAGAGCATTTTTATCACCTGAAATGGCTGCAGCATGTATTGGTTTACAGTCATTTCTGTCAGTCACATTAACATCAAATTTTAGGTCAATTAGGAATTGCAAAATTTCAGATTGACCTCCAAGGACAGCATAATGTAATAGTGATTGACCAAATGCACCGATATAATTATTCAGAAATTTGCATTTAATGAAAAATTCAACAACATCCTTATGTCCTTCTCTTGTAGCAATATGAATAGGTTTTGATCCTGCATCATTTTGAGAATTTACATCTGCTCCTTGATTAATTAAATATGTTACAATGTTTAAGTAACCTGCTTGAGCAGCAATATGTAATAATGAAAAGCCATCATTACCTTTATCATTAATATGAACATGTTTCTCTTTCAATAACAATTTAACTACTTCTACTTTACCATGTGCAACTGCGAATTCAACAGAATTTCTATTTTCGATATCAGCCAGATTAGCATTAGCTCCATTTTCAAGCAATAGTTTCACGACACTGGTATGACCTTTAACAGAAGCTAGATGTAATGGAGTTAATCCATCTTTTCTAAAAACATTTATTTTTGCCTTATTGTTCAGTAAAGTTTTGACTATTTCAACATATCCAGCATCTGCTGCACAATGAAGGGGCGAAATCTTATCACTTAAATTTACAGCATCAACACTGACTCCTTTGCCTAATAATAATTCAACAATGAAGCAATTACCTCTTATAGCAGCAATTTGCAGCAGTGAATTACCATCTATTCCATAATTGTCTATGTCAATTTCTTCATTCTTAAGTAATATTTCAGCAATATCATTCAAACCAAAATTAATTGCAGTAGCTAAAGGCAGACATCCTTCAGCATTAATATCAGCACCACATTTAAGCAACATTTTAACCATTTCTTTATTATTATTTCTGACAGCTGGGCATAATAGACTTAATCCTGGTGCATTTTCAGCATCAATATCAGCTCTATTATGAATTAAAATCTCAGCCATTTCAATATCATTTTTTTCAACAGCTAAGTGAAGTGGAGTTTGACCATGACATAGATCATTAACATCAGCACCATGTTGAATCATATGTAAAACTAACTCTTTTTTCCCCTGTGAAACACCATAATGTAAAGCCTTATAACCAAAATAATTAGCCAAATTAATATCAGCCCCTTCTTCAATTAGTAATTTCATAATTTTCAAATTATCATTTTTAATTGCCAAAAATAATGGTGAAATATGCTTTTTGTTCCAAATATTAATAATGGCTCCATTTCTTATCAGTAATTTAATGATATCCAAATGTTCATTTTCAGAACTTAAATGTAATGCTGTACATCCAGTAACATCCTTGTTGTTGAGATAATTTCTTTCTAAAATTAGAAACTTCACTATTTCTATGTGACCCTTCATAGCAGCTAGGTGTAATGGTGTTTGATTGTACATGTTTGTGTCCCCAATTTTTGCTCCTCTTTGAAATAAATATTTGGCTATATCTATATGACCATTTAAGCAGCTCCAATGCAAAGCTGTAAATCCCATTATATCTTTGGAATAAACTGAAGCTTTCTTAATGCACAGAAACTTTACAATTTCTAGATGACCATTTTTTGCAGCCATAAGTAATGGAGTTTCTCCACTTTTCGTAGAGTTATTGATATTTGCTTTGAATTTTATAAGAGTTTTAATTATTCCAAAATATCCATATTTTGCAGCAAAATTAATAGGTGCTAAATTATTATCATATACTACATTAATTTTAGCTCCATGTTCTAATAAAATTTCAACAACATTTTCATGGCCATTTTCAACTGCATTATGTAAGGGAGTACCTCCATCATGGGAGTGGACATTTATTTCAGCACCTATCATAATAAGAGCTTTCACAATATCTATGTGACCATTCAATGATGCTAAATGCAATGCTGTTGCTTGTTTATCAGTTTTAGCATTGATATCTGCTCCATTTTTTAATAATAAATTAACTACTTCCAAACATCCAGTCTCAGCAGCTATATGGAGTGATGTTAAACCTCCCAAAACTACACATGCATCAACAATGTTTCTGTCTAAAAAGAATTGTACAGCTGCTTTCTGATTATGAACTACAGCGTAGAAAAGAGGGTGACATCCAAGAAAATCTCTTTCAATGTTGGATTTATGCTTCAGTAAGATCCTAATTATATTCTCATGACCATTTTTTGCAGCAAGGTGCAATGGTGTTACATTTAAATTATGACCAACAACATTTGCCCGCAATTGTTTGATAAAAAAACGAACAACATTTTCATGTCCAAATGCCGAGGCAATATGAAGTGGGGATTGACCATCAATGTCTTTGTCATTGATACTCAGATTTTCTTTAAGAAGAAACTTAACAATATTAAGATTACCCCCTTCAGCAGCAAAGTGCAATGCAGTCCTCAAATTAAAACTTCTTGCTTTAACATCAGCTCCTTTCTTAATATAGAGCTTAAATTTGTCAATATCGCCATTAGCTATTGCATTAAACATATTTGTTTGTAAATTTACAATTAATAATTCTTGTTCATGTCTTGCTTTAAAATTGAGAGTATCATCGCTTAATAATTTATCATTTGGTTTGTGGTACTCTATTACATCTTCTGATATGATCTTCAAAGCATTTATGATTAAAGCAAGTGAACAGTCAAACTGCAATACATCAAATAACATATTTTCATGTGCCAAGTGATTGCGCAAGTTCTTTCCGAAGAGCAGTGGACATTCATTGTCCAAAAATAAAAAATTATCAGCTAAATAATTTTTAGAATCACTTAAAATGCACATAACATCCAAGACAAGCATTTCTATGATTAGCTGTAAATTCTTATTATTTTTATATGATAAAAAATCATCTTTTAAACAAACACCCAACTTATTTTTTTGTAAAATATTTCTCAAATTGCATAATACTGTCTTTAAATCTGGAATCTGTATATCTTTTAAAATAGACTGTTTGTGTTCCAAAGTTAAATCTTTATCAGCTTTAATGAGTTTATGATTGTCTAACTTATTTCTTAATTCTGAAAGCCATCTTACATTACCTATTTGAAACTCAACCAAAACTATTATTTCGTGTGTTAATTCATACATTTTATAAATAGTATTTAAGTCTGCTCTAGAAGCAATATTGCTTTGAAACTCAATCACTAATTCAACAATTGTTTTTAAACTTTTTTTTTCAATACTTGAAGTAAGATATTCCATTGTTTTTTGGGCTCTAAATTTAATTCCTCGTAGATAATATTCATCTATTTTAAACAACTTGATTTCCCTTAACACAGTTTGAAAAAATAAAAAACCCATTACATAGTCAGATTTATTATCTTTTAACTTACTTCTTTCATATGATATGATATTTTTCATTTCAGTGATTAGATATTTTTCATATGGTGTTTTCTCAAAAACTGTATTGCTTAATTTTTCAATAAGATTTTCCAGTTGTTGCACTTCATCAATCATAATTTCAGAATTATTTTGTAACATATCAGATAGCATATTTTTCTCCAATTTAATGCACTTCAGAGGATTTAGAACATTTCTCAGATCATATAAGGTAGAACAATTTATTAATTTTCTTAATAACATTTTTATTACTTCAATCATTTTTTTAAACATAATTTCCATAACCACAACACTGATTTTTTTAATATCATTACGTATATTAGCATAAAATTCAGTATCAGCCTTTTCCTTCAACTCTTGTCTTTTAGTAAAAGAATGAGAATGGGAGATAGAGTTGCGTAAACCACTAATAAGCTGTCGAGTGTTTTTCGGCAAATGGATCAAAATGAGTTCAGAAGTATTATCTGATAATTTTGGTGATTCTAAAGTATTTTTTAAATGTTCCCCAATTATTTGAACAGTCCTCATAATTACTAATCGCCCTTCTTCACTGGCACAATCAACAGGTATTAATAAATCAACACAATTCTTTATTTTTCCTAATGAATACATATCTCTTATGATGTAGAAATCATGATATAATTCTTCAAAAAGAGGAGTATTTTTAATTATATCATCAACTATCTGTGTTTTTTTTATTCTTGGAAGAGCACTTAATTTTTTCGGTTCTAAATGCCTAATATTATTCATTTCTTCCTTTAGACAACAACAAAACTTCTCCAAATGTGACAATATTTTCTCTTTGTTTAGAACAGAATTGCAAATTAAATTAAACTCGTGATAATACATTCTAGAACTTATAAATGCTATCAAGCAAAATTCTATTTCTTCCCAAGGCAATTTGCTGTAAGTACATTTTAACTGCCTTTTTAAAATAAACAGATTTTTAGCTATGAATTTAGTTATAAGTAAAAACTGGTCATCTTCATCTACATCCACATATATGCTCCTCAATGAATTCACACTTTCAATCATCAACTCAATCCTTTCATTAATAACTTTTGCAATAACTGGATACTTCGTCTGTGTACTTTCAGGATAAAATCGAAGATTTATCAAAATAGTTTCAACACAAAACTGGATTTCATATGACAAATCTATACTTTTTAACTTCAATTCTTTATATGTACGAGAAAGAAGCTCATCAACCTGATGCTCATTTTTTTTAAAATAATCTTCAGGCCACTTGTAAATAAGTGTTTCCAAAAGTTCACAATTATTTGAACGTATAGCATAGTAATAAGCATTATGACATTCATCATCTTCATCACCTGGATGCAATGGATTTTTGTTAACTTTAATAGACAAGTTAATCAAAAGGTTACATTCCTCACTGAACAAATATTTCAAAATTTTTTCATGGCTGTGCTTACAAGTTAAAATAACTACGTTACTTTTCAAAAATGGATTTTGGATATCTTTATAGTATAGTAGTAAAGTTGTCTGAGGTTTCACAGAACATATAATATCAATATAAAAATTTAAACTTTTTAAATCTCGTAGATTTCCATTTATAACGGCTTTTTCAACATCTAATAAAATCTGAAGATAAATATTTTGTGCATTTAGTTCATCACATCTATGAAATGTATCAATAAATTTTTCAACAGATTTTATATCGTTTTTGAGATATTCACGATTAAAACAAATCTTACCAGTTGAAGGTCCAGCCATTCTGTTTCAATACAATCCTTTTCAAATCAAAATTATTTCCCTTAAATTTTGACTCAAGAATTCCAAAAATTTAATAAACCAGCCAAATAATGGAAGGTTAAATAATTACCGTTCATTCACGCATTTTATCTTGCAACATAATCTACACTTATCTTTTCGAAAATATTATATAAAAGTAGATAATTTCAAAGAATGACTTGTTTGATAATTCCATAACGTAAATTTTGATATAAAATTAAATGTTGTTTGAGCGGCAAATCTTACATATAAAAAAATTTTCGAAATCGAGTATAAAATTAAAATTTTAAGTTTCGGTTTCGGTTCTTTTTAATCAGCTTGAATAAAAAGTTGAAGTTTCTTATTTAGTGTTGCTACACCTGAATAATAAGTTTTAAAATACCAATAATTTGTCACTTTTTTTTACAAGCTATAATATGCATTTTCACCATGAAAACACTTTCAAAAATATCTGCACTGCAATTTTTTTTTTGTTTCGTTTCATCACTTTCGTTAAGTATATTAAGTGAGCTGAGCGATCGTTGGTTAATACAGTCAGCAGCATTCTGATGGTAAAATTGTATGCTAGCCTGAGATGGCGTTTTATGCATGTTTCATTTTGATCTTTATAAAAAAGATCTTTAAACGAATAAAAAAGAACAAGCAGTTTACATCGCACCTAGGTGCTTAGTCTGAGATAGTGCGAAAGTAGGAGTGTAGAAGTAATGAATAAAAAATGGAAATAATATAAAATGTTTTTTTTTTCCCTCCTCCTGACAATGTCAGGTGGATGGACTGTTTAATTTGTTATTGAAAACAAATTAATTATTTTTGTTTTTGTGTTTTTTTGTGATTATAATCTAATTCTTTGCAGGTAGCAGTGACCTTTATGGACAGTCTGCCACCCGAAAGAAGAAGATTTGTAATCGATTTTTATATAATTTTTATATGAAATAAAAATAAAATAGTAAATAAAAATGGCTCCGCGGCCTATAAGCTCGACTACTTTCCCAGCGTTCCCAGCATGATTCATTAGAGAAAGGGTGAAAGCCACTGTTGTGTGAAAATATTTTTTGAGCCTGAATGAGTGTGTTGTTATGGTTATGAAGGTTGTTGTAAAATCTTCTAGCTAGATAGTTTATATGTTTTTTGATAAGGGGAATATGTAAATCTTTGTGAATAACGTTATTTCGGACAAACCATGGGGCGTTGACTATAATTCTTAGAATTTTATTTTGTAGTATTTGGAGGTGTTTTAAATGACTTTTAGCGGCATGGCCCCAAACGGAGCATGCATATAAAATAACAGGTCTAATGACCTGTTTATAAAGCAGGATTTTATTTTTAAGTGATAGGTTTGAATAACGCCCAATCAGTGGTAAGCAGTTGTAGAGTTTCTTCCGGCATTTTTCTTTAATTGATAAAATGTGGGTCTTAAAGGTTAATTTGCTATCGAGTGTAACACCGAGATATTTTACCTCGTTGCTCCACTCGATTTCATCATTAAAAAGATGTAATTTTTTTGCAGGGGCTGGGGCGGTACCTTTTCTAAATACAAGGGCTTTAGTTTTGTTGGTGTTTACGGCTATTCTCCAGTGAGTTAACCAATCTTCAATTTTATTTAGGTGAGTTTGGAGTTTTTTTCTGGCAGTGTTGGGGTTGTGGGATTGGACGAGGATGGCAGCGTCGTCTGCGAAGAGGCATAGGCTTGTTAATTTAAATTGGGGGAAGTCGTATGTGTGTATAGAATACAAAAAGTTGAGCCCTGGGGGGATCCGGCAGCAATTTTGCCTGTAAAAGACAAAGCCCTATTGACTTTAACTTGGAATGTTCTATTTTTTTAAAAAAGAATGTATGAGGATTGTAATGTACGTAGGAAAATTTAATTTAATCATTTTATAAATCAGGCCATCTTGCCAAAGACGATCAAATGCCTTTTGGACATCTAGGAAAATTCTTAAAGTGATTTGTTTGTGGTTATATCCTTCAGAGATTATATTAACCACTCTAAGGAGTTGATGTACGGTGCTGTGTTTATGTCTGAAACCAAATTGGGCATCAGGCAAAATGTCATGCTGCTCAAGGAAATCCTGAATTCGTGTGAGTAATATTTTTTCGAAAATTTTTGAAACGGTATTAAGTAGGCTAATGGGGCGGTAGTTATTAGGGAGGGCGTGATTTTGTCCTGGTTTAGGAAACAGGATAATAACCACGTGTTTCCATTGATCAGGAAAATAAGCATTTAAGAGGCATTTATTAAATATTTTAGTGAGGTGAGTGATGCATTGGATAGGGAGGGATTTGAAGACTTTATTATGGATGCCATCCTGTCCGGGAGCTTTTCTATTTTTGAGTTTTTTAATGACTTGAATAACTTCATTAGGAGAGGTGAGGGGGGTGTATGCGATATTACTGTGGTTAGAGATGTAGTTGTAAACAATGTTTTCGACGTGTTCAATGTGATCATCGTCGTAGGGTATGGCATTTTCTTGAAAAGGGTTTTCAAGTGAATTAGCAAACAGTTCGGCTTTTTCTTTATCGGAATAGACGATTCCTGAATTGCCACTTAGCGGGGGGATGGGTTGAAATTTACGGGTTAATTTTTTATTCATCTCAAACAGGCTATTGTCTTGGGTATTAAGTTCATTTAGTAAATCAGACCACTTTTTATTTTTAAATTTGTAGATTTCTTTTTTAATGAGGCGTTGAATTCTATTGACTTCCTCTTTAAAAGGAGGATATCTGAAGTTTTGCCATATTTTTTTGACTCTGTTCTTTTCTTTGATTAAATCTAAAATATAAGGTGGGAGTCTGAGGTGGGGGGTAGAAATGTTTTTAGGGTTGCTAGATGTCTGGATGATATCTTGCATTTTTTCTGTGAAATTTTGAATAGAAGAATTAATATCGTTAATGTTATTTATAGTTGGATTCCCGCTGAGGAGTTCAGAAATCGTTCTATTAAATTTAAACCAGTCTGTTTTGGTGAGTGTGCGGAGGGGGGAGGGAAGAATGTTATCTATGAAGAGTTCGAAAATAAGAGGATTGTGGTCACTTGACAATTCTGTCAGGCTTTCACAATTACATTGAGCAATATTTTTTAAAATACCGAAATCAATGATGCTGTTAACAGGGCTATTGTAAGGGAAATGAGTGGGAGAGTCGGGAGCTGAAATAATAAAGTTTTTGTCCGTAATTAGTTCATAGATGGCGCGACCTGACCTGTTTGATCTGCCTCTATTCCAAGAGGGATGTTTTGCGTTGTACTCACCAAACATAATTCCTTGAGAACAATTTTCAAGAATGTCGGCTAGGTCTGTTTGTGAAATTGTATTTTGGGGTGGATGATAAATGGTGGAAATGGTAATTTTTCTGTTATTGCGAGTTTCTATGTTAATTGTGGTATTTTCTGTTGTGTTGGTGTTTTTGATAATTAAATGATATGGAATTGAATTTTTTATAATTAATGCCGTTCCGCCTCCTCTATGAGTGAGACGGTCAGTACGGTAGACAGTGTAGTTTGGAATTTTTAAGGGATCAGGAGGGTTAAGGTGTGTTTCCTGGATACCGATAATGTCAGGATTATGTTGTGTAATGAAATTTTTTAACTCTTCTATTTTATGGCGAATGCGGTAGCATTCCAACTAACTATTGTGAGGGGGGGATATTGTGAGGACGATCGAAAATTACGTCTAGATTTCCAGCAGTTTGGGTATACTTTCGAATATCACCTCAAATTTTTTTATTGCATCGGTGCTATTTTTTAATTCGGAGCTGATGTTTTTCAATAGATTCATGGATTGTACTATTTTTGTAGGGTTGAATAGATTGAGTAATTCTTTAAAATCACTGGAGAATGAGCTGGTTGTTTCGGGAGCAGTTGTGGGGGCGGGAACAGTGGCGGGTGTGGATGTTTGGGTTTGCGGTGCAGGGGGGCGGTGCTGGTTGTTGGTTCTGGGTTAGAAGCTTCAGCTAATGCTTGCGCACGTTTTTTAGTTCTTTCCTCCCATGTATTAACTGCTGGGGGGGAGAGGGTTTAAAATTTAGAAGATTTTGGGGGCATTCAGTGAAATTTGCGGTGTGCGCCCCTCCGCAGTTGCAACATTTAGCTGGGGTGTCCTTTGATTTTGGGCATTGGCTAGAAAAGTGGTTTTCCCCACATTTGAGGCATCTAGGGGAGCGGGAGCAGAATTTGCTATGATGGTAGAAACTCTGGCATCTGTAGCACTGATTGGGAATGATCCTTATTTTAAAAGGCTCTATTTTTATTTTTAAGTATCCTAAATGATCGACACTAAATAATTCTGCATTTTTGGGATTTTTAGGGACTTGGATAAGGGACAGTGGCATCGCCATATTTGTTTTCCTACTTTTCATTATGTGGCAAGTTTCGACTTTCCAGCCGAAACTGCCTAGTTCATTAATAATAGTGGTGGGGTCGGTATCTACTGGTAATCCTCTGACTACGAATTTAGCCAACTTTTGGCCAGGTAGTTCATACGTATGGGATTCTATTTGATTTTCTGCAATATGTCTTTGGATACTCCTGTGAGAATCAGCAGTGGTGGGGAAAAGTTTTAAATTACTGCCGTTGATTTTACCAACGGTTTTTTCTTTTGTTATTGTGTTGATTTTTTTTAATAAGTTCGTTAGGGTTTTTAACTTTGGTTATAATAATGGGTGGAATTTTTGAATTAGTGGAGTTTTCAGGTTCAGTAGTTTCCATGTTTGTTTCATCAATTTCTAATGAGGCAAATTGGTTTGATGTGGGGGTGGGGGTAGGTTGGGGGTGCTAGATGTACTTGGTTTAAAGGTGTAATGGTTAGTTATATTTTTAGATTTGATTTTTTTTTTCGACGGGAAACCGTCGCAAAACCATCTTCTGGGGGGGGAAAAGTAATATTGAGAGATTCAAGTATTTCTTTTTTAATGTTTTCTCTAAGAGTATCAAGATCATTAGTGAAGGTTTGTTGTAATTTTAAAACTGTCTCGTTTTCGACAGACAGCTTCGCTATGGTTTCATTAGCTTCGTTAAATTTAATTTGCAAGTTGGCACGATAAACTGTGTGCTCAAGATTTAGTAAGTTTTTGTGCTGATTTAGGGGTAAATCCTCTGAACCAGGACTGTTTAAGATTGTGGCAATAGCAGACGACAGCAAGTCGTGCTGCGCAACAGCAAGCAATGAAATGAGACGATTACAATCGTCAGCAGTAAGCAAGCAATGCGTTCCCAGACTAGCACTTACCTCATCTGGAAGGCTTGGTTCAGCAATCGACATCATTAAGTTGGTTGAGTTATCCAACGAAGAAGTTTTAAAAGATTTTCTTACCCTTTCGGGTCGGAATCTGATCTGACGTTGTTGTCAGGAGAAAAGTCTTTTTTAGAAAAAACTAAAAGTTTTTTCTCAAAAATAAGAGTTTCTATATTATTAAGTCACTATAATAAGTGCTTGTGCAAAAAATCACGAAGAAATAATAATAACTTCCGCAAAAACGGGAGAGAGCTGTGAGCGTGGCTTCACGTAGTGAAGCCTCGACGTCGAATGGATAATTTGAGATGGTTAATGCAGTGGGTGTATTTGGGGCTGTGTATTATTCAGAGGTTTGAATTTTGTTTTTTTTCTTTTCTTTTTAGTAAGACGATGACAATTATATAAGGTATTTGAGTGCTAGACAGGGCAGGCATTTTATTCATGTTTAATATTTTCAATTAGAAAAAGAAAACAGATTACATAATGCCGAAGAATTCGTAAGCTAAGCAGAAAGGGAGAAGAAATACTGGTAGTTAAATTTAAGAGGAAAAAAAGTTTTTTTTGTTGTTGTTTATATAAATATAGAACTTTTTTTTTTTTTTAAATAGTCATTTTTTCTTCTATAGTTTCATCTAGAATTTTTTTTAAAAAAATGATTTATGCGAGAATAATTATTTTCCTGTAATTATTATCTTTAGGTAAATAAGATACACTTTTTCCTTTTCCAGGTAAGATGAATGTACGACAACGATCAGATATTTATTGAGTGCCAACGTAAACAGTGTTTTACTCAGTTAAACTTAATTCATGAAGGAAAAAGATAATTACATGTTACATTGAGTTTAAGGAACACGTAGAAGAGTAAAAAAAAACACGAGAAGAAGGAAGTTTAAAGAAAGGGAAATTGAAGAATAAGAGAATTCAATTATGCATATCAAAGTCCTTTTTTCCAGTTTTAGTTTGGAATTTTTATTTTTATTCATAGTTTCTGTGTTTATACATTAGCACTAGAAAATGCAGTTTGCACAGATAACTAGGATGTTTCATTTTTTATTTTTAAGTTCTATCATTATTTTTTTTATCATATAAATTTGATTTTTAGCATGTATAAAATCAGTTAGGCGAAATTCCTTAGGAGAAATATGCAAGAGGAAATAATAGAGAGAGTAGGATCTTGTGATATTAGCGTAGTTAGAGAGGGGGGAGATAGAATGTGATTGGGACCGGGAAGGGAAAGCTTTGACGTGAGGTGGGGTGTGTTAGGATCAGCTGATGATGATTGAGGAGTAGGGGACAGTCTAGTGAAATACTAAAATTAGATGGCAAACGAGCGCCAGCGAGTTTGGCGCTTCTATTCAGTTTGTATTATTAAGTTTAAAAAAGAACAATTAGAGGTTTAAAGGCATAAAATTTTAGAAAATACTTTCTCTATTATAAGTTAAATTTAAGCTGGTGGAGGCGTTCAGCAGGAATGTTTACAGCAAGCTGCAACCATTCCCTCTTCCTCCTCGGAGGGGGGGGGGGGGCTATTTTGTTTGTTTTGAGTGATCAATGCTAGTGACGGTTTGAAGTTATTATATTGGGTAGTATTTGTGCTCTGATCAAGGGATTCGGATGGTTTTCTTGTTGTGATGAAAATGTTTCGAGAAAACTTGATGATAAAATTTTCTATTTGTTCAACTTGTTGTTCGTTGTGAATAGCAGAGTTTCTAACGTACCATGAAGTGTTTGTCATTATCCTTAGAATTTTATTTTGCTGTGTTTGTATGTGTTTCAGGTGGGTCGGGGCATCTACCCCCCCCCTTTCAAACAGAGGAGGCATAGGTAATAACGGGTTAAAATCTGCTTATAGAGTAGAACCATATTTTTAAGTGAGAATGGTGAGTGTTTGCCAATTAAAGTGATACAAAGATGGACTTTATTCCAAAATTTTTTTAGGGTTTTTATGTGCTTTGAATAAGTAAATTTTTAATCGAGGTGCAGACCCAGATTTTTAACCACCAATACCCAGCTGAATTCTTCGTCGAAGAGGTGTAGGTTATGTGTGGGTTTTTGTCTTCCTTTGTGGAACTTTTGCTTGGGATTTGTCTGCGTTAATAGCAATTCTGCAATGAGTGAGCCGTTTCTCCAGGGTGTGTAGGTAATTTTGCATTGTTTTTATTGTAAGTTTGAAGTTGTAGCCCTGGGCCAACACCGTGGAATCGTCCGCAAAGATGTAAGTGCTAACACTGGCGTGGTGAGGGAAGTCACGCGGGTACAAAATGTACAATTGGTACGAGAGGACCCTGCCACGGGGCGTGCCCACATGAATTCGGCCCAGGATGAAGTGATTTTTGTTTATTCTGAATCTAAAAGCCAATTTTTTTTAAAAAAATTATAAATTATTTTTGATGTAGCTAGGAAAATTTAGTTTTATTAAATTGTAAATAAGTCCGTCATGCCACATTTTATCAAAGTCTCTTCTTACATCTAAGAAGATGGTATGCCGTTTGAGGACAAACCCTTCGTTGATAATGTTAGTGGTTCTAATTAGTTGATGTGTTGTGGAGTGTCCTTCCCTGAAACCGCATTGCTCAGGGGGGGAGTTACAGTTTGAAATTGATATATAATTTTTAATTCTGTTTAAAATAATTCTTTCGAATACCTTAGCAGTGTTGCAAAGCAGATTAATTGGTCTGTACCTCTGCGGGAATTTTGGGTTTTGATGAGGTTTAGGAAGCATTATCACATTTGCAGATTTCCAGCAAGTGGGGAAATGATTATAAATTAAACATTTATGAAATATTTTAGTTAGGTGGGTTATTGCATTAAGGGGGAGAAGTTTAAGAGTATAATTTGGAATACTATCCAGTCCAGAGACTTTTTTATTTGAGAGCTTTTTAATTATATTTATAATTTCAATTGGTGGTAGGTAGTCTAAATTTTGGTTTTTGAGGAACTTTTGAACAGTTTTTTCCACTAGTTCAGTTGTGTGGTTTGCATATGCTCAGAATTTTCAATGAAGGGTTTCTTCAAGAATATCTTTAAAGACTTCTATATTCTCTTCATGTGTATAGATAATTCCTTGTTGTCCACGAAGTGGAGGAATTTCTATTGGCTTTCTGGTTATTTACTTCTGCATGTTATACAGAGAGTTGTCTTCAAGGTTCAATTGGTTTAGAAGGTTATTCCAGGTTTTATTTTTATGATTTTTGATTTGATTTTTTATCTGTCTTTGAAGGGCATTCATTTCTCTTTTGAGAATTGGATCCCTGGTTGCTTGGAATCTGGACCGGAATCTGTTTTTAGTTTTAATGAGTTCTCTTATGTTAGGAGGGAGTCTAAGGTGGGGGGGGGGTATTTATAATTTTGGTGAAATTTACTGCAGTGATTTAATTAATTGCATTAATTATTGGGTTGCCTTTCAAATTATTATAAATATTGTCTTGAAATTTGATCCAATTTGTGAATTCCATGGTTCTAAGAATGAGAGGGAGGGAGTTATTAAAAAGTAGACTAATAATTACAAAATTATGGCCACTGCTAAGTTCATTTAAGGATTCAATATTGGCGAGTGCTATATTTTTGACAAAAGCTATATCGAGGACTGAATTTATTGGGCTGCAAATGGGTTGGAGCAATGGGTGCAAATATTTCTATGTAATTATTTAAGGCTCAGTCACATAATAACTTTCCCGTTTCTGTTGTACGATCCCACGTTCCAACAAGGGTGCTTTGCGTTGAAATCTCCAAAGAGAATGCCTTTCGTGTTGTTTAGGAATAAGGTGTCTAGCTCCATGGTACTAATGGCGCCATGTGGAGGTTAGTAGATGCTGGCAGTGGTAATAGTACTATTGTCGTTCAGGGGCAAATTGATGGCCGAATTTTCTAAAATGTTGCAGGTTATATCTATTGCATTTAATGATTTTTTAACAAAAATGTCGGTGCCCCTTCCCCTGTGAGTTAATCTGTCTTTTCTATGACAGGTGTATTTAATTATTTTAATGCTGTCAGAAGGTCTCAGGTGAGTTTCCTGGATCCCGATAATATCGGGATCATGCTCAGCAAATGAATTTTTAAGCTCGTCAAGTCTTCCTCGAACTCCGTTGGTGTTCCAGATAAAAATTCTCAGACTTCTTTGGCTTTTGGAGAATGTACCCATTGTTATTTAATTGAACTTGGTTTTGGAGCATTTGGAACATAAAACTCATCTGTACCATTATTTGGAAAATTTGGAGTAATATGGCCCGATTGGTTTGTGGGGTTTGAGTTGCCTGGTTTTTGATTTACAAGGTTATTATTTTGAGTTGTTTGGGTTTTTTTCCTCTCTTCCCAAACATTTTTAACTGGTTTAGTTTTGTAATTTTTGGGGTTATTTGGGCAGCCTAAATAATTAGCAGGGTGTGGCCCTTCGCAAAGGGCACATTTTGGTGGAGTTTTCGTAGATTTTTTGCACTCGTTAGTTAAGTGTTTATCTCCGTATTTAGATTTTCGGTTAGAGAACCTTCTTTGGTGATAGAATTGCTGGTACCTGTAGCATTGCGGTGGCATAGTACTTTTTTGAAAGCTTCTATTTTAACTTTAAAGAAGCCGATATTTTCAATGTATATTTCTTGATTAATCGGGTTTTTATTGAGAACAACTAGGAAGAGGGACATGTTTGCGTTTGTTCATCTATTTTTTAGTAAACTAATATGTTCCGATTTGGACCATGACTTTTAATTTCCTCTAAAATTTCTGTTTGGTCGTAATCAATTGGTAGTGCTCTAATTATTATTTTCAGTTGCTTTTGATTTTCATTTCGAATGGGTGAGATTTAAATGTTTTTTACTGATATAAGGTTTTGTATTTTTCTGAGAGCCTCAAATGATTCCTGGAACACTTTTAATTTTCCATTAACCATTGGGGCCATAATTTTTGCACCGACAATAGTACTAATCTCATCCATGAGGGCTGGCGTATTAAGTGCTTCATCTATCATGATGGGAGGAGTTCTTTTTTTTTTTATTTCCTGGGTGGGGGAAACAGTTTCATCCGCAAGAATTTCGTCATTAGATGTAATTTCTATTTGTTTGATTTTCTGCATTATCGGTTTTTTCGGGAATTTCATCTACCTCCAAAGATTTGAATTTGTTTAATAATTCAATTGGTGTTTGAGTAATTGGAAGTTCTATTATTTTACTTTTTTCTCCCTGCGGTTTTTGAGGGGAGTTTGTCATTCTTTTGATTTTGTTTATTTTAAGAGTGGAGTTATTTTGGGTTTACGAAGTCGCAGTCATTTTATTTTCCATTGTAGCAAGGCGCTCTTTTAAGAGTTCATTTCTGTATCTTTATATTTAAGGTGTTGTTTTAGATCACTATGGCTTATTTGGTTTAGTCTTTTCGAACATTTAAGGGCAAGCCCCAAGATCAGAGCTATTTTGTTCGGGTAATCAATATTGGTTAGATTAAGATCGCTAATATCGGAAATTAATTTGTCTAAATTTTCTCTTAACTCTAAATATTTATCATATTGAGTAACAATATCTATAGCGTTATTGACATAAGGCGAGTCAAAATATCACTTACCTCCCTATCCGAGGAGTTCATATCATCGTCGGAATAATCCGAATCCATATTGGTAATCCAAAGAGAAATTCCGAGTTGGGATCCAAAGGTGTTGTTGCACATGCGAGCACGTGCTTACAAGTAGGGAAAACATGTTGCACAAGTAGAGAAAACTCTGCGTTATTAATTAATTTTTTACACTAATCCAAAAATAATGGTGCAATAGGTAGGAAAAATCGCAGTAAGTATCACTGGTTGTAAAAATAATCACAGGTGTATCCACAAAAAGTCGATGGAAAACGATTGATGAAACTAAGCATGCGGACGTCGCTGCCGTCTAAGTTCGTATAATGCCGCTGCTGAACGTCAGCTCGCGGCCGAGGGAACTGCACAGGCTGTCCGATGAAGAAGGACTAGGTTACAACCCGTTGCTACAGGAACGAATTATCTAATGAACTAGAGGCCCTTTTCTTTTCTTTTTTTCAAAAGGTTTGAGTTGGAATGCTAAGAGTTAAGGGTGAATTAAATGAAAGTAATTTTTACAGGATTCATATGGGAACGGGTGGGTTCCATTGTCATAAGCGGATATTGTTTGTGCTCGAATAAAGAGGTTTTCATGACCTGATAGTCCATTGAAGAATTTCCTTGACAGGTAGGCAATTAGGGAGGATAGACATTTTCTAAGCCCTGAAGGATGGCGACTTGTATATAACTTAAATTCGAAATTCTTGATAATTCTTGATTGAGTGATTTTTAATAAAAGGGATTTTTAAATCATTGTGAAGGACTGTATTGGTGATGACCAGAGAGCATTTGTGACAGTTCAAAGAATTTTATTTTTGAATAACTTGGATTTTTTTGTGGGTTTCGGTCGTATGTCCCCAGATTGTATATAAATATAGTGTTAAAAATTTAATTATTTGCTTGTAGATGAGAATTTTGTTAGGGAGGGATAGAACAAACTGCCTACCTTTCAGATGATGGCATCATCATCAGCGAATAGACTCTGACGAACACCGTAGGTGTACAGGGAGTAAAAAGATGGAGATTTACTAAGCCCTGAAATATGGCGACTTGTATATAACCTAGATTCGAAATTCTTGAAAATTCTTGATTGAGTGGTCAAGTAGTCTTTTTAGAAGCATTCTTTCAAAAATTTCAGAGATAATATTAAGTAAGCAAATTGGCCTGTAGTTAGTGGAAATGATTTTGTTTTGTCTGTATTTGTAAAAAAGGATTATAGTGGCTTGTTTCTACTTTTGAGGAAAGTATGAAAAGAGTAGACATTTGATAAAAAAAAAAATTTGATACATGTGTAATTTTGAAATATTTCTTCCACAAATTCTATGTGGTCCTCATCGTATGATGTACTACTTTTCTGGAAGGAAATTTCCAGGTTGTGGGTGAAAAGATCAGCTCTTTCCTTGTCTGAATAAAATAACACATTATATCCTATTAGGGGAGGGATTTCAATGCCTTTTTTGTGCGGCTTTTTGTTAATATTGAAAACTCAGTTGTCCTTACGGATGCTGTTCTTTTAAGAAGTTTTACTATTTTTTTTTTTATTTTAGTGTGTTTTAATTTTTTTGTAAATCTTAATCTGGTGAACTCAGTTTTGTAAAAGGGATAGTGGATTTGTAGCCATTACTTGCTTGTTCTGTTTTTATCCTTTATTAGGTTGAGGATATAAGTGGTCAGCCTGAGGTGTGGTTTCGAGATATTTTTTTTTAAAGTGCTGGCAGAGTTAATTCAAATTTTGATGATGTTCGTGAGTGCATTATTGACTTTATCTAAATCATTGGTATTGTTAATTGTACGATTCCCGGGAAGTTTATTATAGAGAAATTCTTGATATTTGAGCCAATTAGTGGTTGGGAGAGTGCAAAGGTTGGGAGGAAGATTATTAATGATGAACGGGAGGGAGGATTGTACATCCCGAATCTACACTGGTTGGCTCTTATGCAAAGGTATGTTTATCTAGGAGAGTAATTCCATTACCGGATTCTATGGTGACTTCTTACCAATTCAGTGATGAGGCTTGAAGTTGAGTTTCTACGTTTATTAGAAGGAGGGAAAATATCTACCAAACTACTATATACAGGATATATCTATTAAGAGGACCAATTTCTCTAAGAAAGATGGATGACTATCCAATTGTGTCCCTTATCGGTGATGGAGGTTAGAGCATGTGCTGGCGTTCCGAGTTCAGCTTTATTGAAGGAAGAGCGGTGGTAAAAAGAAGCGGAAAGAGAGCAAGAACTTTACGTTGCTCAGTTTTGTTCAGGAATAGAGGGCGCTGCGTGAGCTATCACATGATGCGCATTCGTGGTGCCATCTATCGAGTAACTGAGGAACTGGTTTTGCAGTACATTTGAAAAGACAATTAATACTTTGATAATTAGCTGGAAAATCCTACACATTTCGACCCCTCCAAATAGAGCCGGTTTCCAGCTATACTGGAATTTGCAAAACTTATATATATTTTAATACTTTCTAAATTAAATAACAACACAAAATATTAGAGGGGGGAATGAATTTCAAAACTTTTCAATATTCTACATGGAGCAAAATAAGTAATCAATTTGTTTGAAACACTTTATCATATAGAAATGATGAAAAAATAATACTGATATAAAACAAGATAAAATGCAAATAAACATATATAGAAAATTTAAATAACACAAGATAATATCGAATACATGAAAGAAAATAGCATAACATAAAATTAAATCAAACGAGCTTCACCAAATAATATCTATCTACATTTGATATTTAAATGGTGTTGATAGAAAACAGTTTTATCATATCGGCTGAGGTGATTGTAGAATTTGGCCCTTCGTGATGACCTACATCTATTATTACTACATATTTATCGTGAGGGTTGACTTTGGTAATTTTATAGGGTCCTAAGAATTTCGGTCTTAATTTTAGTCCAACTCCAAATTGAGTTCTTTTGGATGGCAACCAGATCACCCTTTTTATGTTCCGGAGCTTTTTTTCTTTTTTTGTAGTAGGTTCTCCAATTTTCATATTGTATTTTTCTATGTTCTTTTTAGCATATTTTCTTAAGAATTCTCGTTGTTCGAGTAATTTTTCGAGGAGCAAGTCTTTAATTCTGACATCTTTGTATCTCATTCTAATACCAATCAAAAGTTGGAATGGTGACCATTTAGTGCTTCGACATTTAGTGCTGTTAAAGAATCTTTGAAGTCGATGAATATACTTGTACCATTTAGTAGAGTCGTCTAAAGTTAGTTTGTGTAAAACTGGCATAAGGTACTGGGATAAGCGGTTTGAGTATTTGTAAAATATTCCATTTCTTTCAAAAAAGTCTTCCGAATCTTGTTTTTCTAAG
>BMAW01006177.1:0-13719 GCA_019974015.1 Nephila pilipes | reverse complement strand
GGTATGAATACGCAAATGTTTTTTTAAGCTACCTCTTTCAGAAAACGACTTCATGCAAACTTCACAAACATAAGGCTTTTCCTTTGTATGCACCCGTAAATGAGTGTTTAAGTTACCCTTCCGAGAAAAGGCTTTCATGCAAATGTCGCAAACATAAGGCCTTTCTTTAGTATGAATTCGCAAATGTACGTTTAAGTTACCTCTTTCAGAAAACGACTTCCTGCAGGTTTTGCAAACATAAGGCTTTTCTTTAGTATGAACAAGCAAATGAGTTCTTAAAAAAGAACTCTGAGAAAAGGCTTTCATACAAATGTCACAAACATAAGGCCTTTTCTTTGTATGAACAAGTAAATGAGTTTTTAAGTTAGAATTCTGAGAAAAGGCCTTCATACAAATTTCGCAAACATAAGGCTTTTTCTTCGTATGAACAAGCAAATGAGTTTTTAAGTTAGAATTCTGAGAAAAGGCCTTCATGCAAATGTCGCAAACATAAGGTTTTTCTTTAGTATGAACACGTAAATGTCTTTTTAAGTCACCACTTTGAGAAAAAGTCTTCTTGCAAAAATCACAAGTATGAAGCAACTCATTCGTGTGCGTACGCAGATGCATCTTCAAATTTCGAAGACAGGAAAGATCTTTATACACACATCACAAGAGTAATAATTTGTATTTGTATGGATTTGCGAAGAACTATTTAAACGAGAATTTTTATAAAACTTCTTTTTGATAAATTTCGCACGGATTAAATTTTCATCCCCTTGAATGCCTTCATGTTGTGTTATGTTATGAATTGGAGAGCTAGATTCATTCATCTCTTTACCAGTATGCAATTCGTCTTCGGACTGAATCATTAAACGTAAATGATATCTTGCCTTTAATGAAAATTATGTTTGGCAAAACTGTTATATATAAAACTTTTGACCGTTCTGATTATGAGAATGTTAAGTGAATTCCATCGACTGAGAAAATGTCTTGTCATGAAATTTGGTTGGTAGTACTGGTTTTCAAATATAAACAAACTAATGATTTTGATGATAAGTCTTCTTTTTAAATTCCTGTCAACAAATATTACACAAAATACACTTACCCAAAGAATTCGTTACTAAACGTAATCCCTTGTATTCTGGTACCGAAAACTGGTGTTAAATATTTTTTCCTCTTCTTTGTAACGAATTGTTAAAGACAATTCAAATGGATCGCGGAAAATTTACTTTAAGTTCAATAGGATTAAATTTGATTGATTTATTGAATGGATTTATAGTATGCAAAAATGTATATTATCGGGAAGAGAGCTGATGGCTTAGATTTGATGGTTGATATGATCTACCTTTGATACATTTTTTGCTAGCTGACCTGGTATGTGTTATCAACGGAAGGAATTGTTTAATATATAAAGTTTATTATACACTTTTCAAATTAAGTAATCTTATAATGATTGAAAAAACAATGGTGTTTAACTGAAAAATATGTCACAATGTGATTTTTTTTCCTTTGAGAAATTTCCGAAGAGAATGTGAGCCATTTTTGCATTAACATAAGAGGATCAAACGGAAGGAAGAGAAACAACTCGTGATAACTATTTTAATGTTCAGTAAGGAAACATTAGGACATTCTTTAAATAAACATATCTCTTACATAGAATATAGTTGATGTATAAGCACGTCATGACCCATTTTAATGTCATGACGTGCATTAAAATGGGCCATGATGTTGCATAGACTTATTTCGGAATATTAAATATCAATTATAAAAACTATTCATTTTTAATGGTTAATAAATGAGCCTTTCAGTAAATACAAGAGTGACATTGGTATAACGTAGCTTATAATATTGAAACCTGTTCAGATAATGAAAACGAATCTTGAGTAGGTAACGCGTCTCAAAACATTCACTCAAATCAATGAGAAGACTTTGAGCCTAACGTAGATTTAATGTGAAGATTTCGTGACCGTGGATCCTGGGCTACAGCAACTACAGCCTCTTACATTAAGCTACATATATTAAGGGAAATGATCTTTTTTATTATATCAATTTTTTCTAAAAAAAAAGCAAAATAACTTTTAGCAACATTTTTTCTAATTTTCTCAATTATTTTTGTTCCAATTTTAATATTTTCTGTCGAAGTTTATCTAAAATGTTATAACGATTTTGTAAAAATTTAACATTTATTTTAAGATTATTACTTCTATTATTAAAAATTATTAAAATTGCACTTGAAACAATCGCAATGGCTACAGGTGACTTACCCTGTAATTTTAATTCTCGATCCGATGACTTTGTTGACAGATTTTGTCTATTTCTTTTTCTCCGTTTAAAATAATTCCCCATTTTCAGTTTCTTCTTTTTTTTTCATTCATTTCCTTTGTCATAAAGATCAACAAAATTGATCATCAATAATTAAAATCAATGCTTCGCAGGTTAGGTATCATTATTTGCCAGGCGATAATAACATATCCTTCTTTAGCAGTACAGGGGCCTGTGTTCCATGGAATTTTACTACATAAACTAGCAGCAATTTAGACACTCCCGAGTATTTATGAGAACGACTTTAATATCCATTATGTACTTTTCTTGGTTTTAAAGAAACTAGAGTTAAGTTTTTATTCTTCACGATGAGATGCAATTAGAGGGTAACCTGAAAGAGGTTTATTGCCGTGGTATAAGCGCAATTCGGTCGGCGGACAAGTAACGATCTGCAATTAATCCCTCTGCTTCTAAATTGACTTATCTATGCCAAATGAGTGACCTTTATTTTTCTTCGATGATAAATTCTGAATAATATTCTGGGAATGGCGAGTGTGTCTGTATAATATCAACAGGCGAAGCGGTAATAAGGATTTACTGCTTTTAATTTGTTTTTGCTTTAGTTTAGAAATGAATTGTATGCGAATTATTCCTAATGCAAAATTCTCTCGAAAGGTTAAAATAGGTGTTAAATATATGTAGTTAGGGTCTTATAACTTACTCCTTTAACTCTAAAAATTATTACATCAATAATTAATTATTTGTTTCCTTTTTAATATGTTATTACATGTTTGGCCGGCTTTCACAGAGCAGTGGAGGTCCACGCAATTATTATGAAGAATTTTTCTGAGTAAATATACATTTTTAGTTAATACACTATATTTCCATTAAACAAAAATCAATTTACATTAATAAATAAGCTCCAATAGCAACAATTCAAAATTTGAACAAACACTGACCATATTAACTCAAACCTCATATTCAAAATATTGTATTATCACTAATATACTTTATTACTTACAATGCAGATAATATAGTTAACTTCTGAAGAATACCCTAAAGGCTTTTATTTTGATGTATGGAATACTGTTTTGTCATCAATTATAGCGGATAAATTTTTCGAAGAATTTAATCGCCATCGTTATCCGTTGTCTGTTCAATATTATAGATATTTTATCCAACTTATGCTACAATAGTAGTCCCGAAGGTAAGACCACAAATCTCAAGATTTCAGTCAATTATATCAATTGTAATTAATATAAACGTATGAGAAATACTTCATAACTTATGTCACTAAACAAAGAAGTCTTTTCTAAAAAATCATAGAATTTCAATATATATATTTAATCATATCTAAAAGATCGTGAACTGAATGCAAAATCCAATCAAGATTTCTCTTAGAAGTCAAAACCTTATACTCTCGAAACAGCAATCAAATTTCTTATGTCAAGTAAAATGATGTAATATGTCAGTGAGTGACAATTAAGTCAACATTGAGTACTTCACCACTCCGGACACAGAAAACCCTGAAAAGAAGGTATCTCATTTTCACTTTCCCAGTTAGAGAGGATGTTTAATTAATGATCAGAAGTTTATTTTCAGGGATTCTTATGGCTTTAACATTTGCTCTTCCAAGAAGAATCTGGAACAATTCAATTGAGGAGACTCGGCGTAACGATACAGTGTAGAACGAACACAGTTTCGTTTAATTCCATGCGTGATAACACATAGAGATGAGATGAAAAATTGCCAGATATATAGCAACCTTGTTGAAGTAAATCATCCAAATATTTGGAAGATGTTGCAAGTTTTGAAGCTGGAAGTGGAGGTGACCAGAAACAAAATTTGCAGAAAAACTCTTTGGTCAGTAACGAAAGGTCAGAAAGAATGAATTTCTGAAGGATTTTATGTCTACGCGAACAGTAGCAAGTTATGTAACTTCAAATAAAATTTTTAAAATTTTTTTTATTTAAAATTTAAAAAATATTTTTTTTTTTTTTTTTTTAATATTTCGTTTAAATTAACGATTTTCACAATTTACGCAATATTATCCTCAATTGCCATCTATATGCTATAAAAAAACTACTTCCTTAATTCATATTTGCTTATCAAATCATGTCGTGTTGTCGTGTCCTGAGTTATTCGTTCGCCTTCTTGAAAGGTCCTAAATTACATATAACTTCCTTACGATTGTGTTCATTAGATCAAACACCCATCTAGACTTAAATAAAAGCGAAATAGAGACCTTTGTTTTGTTAAAGCTTAAAAATTTGGAGAAAATGCGACAAATTCAATATATTTGCAGATACATTTGCACATTCAATACATTTGTAGAGTTCAAAACCTCTAATTTATTAATCTAATGCTTCTCAAAAATCGATGTAACATTTACACAAGGTTTCAGAATTTTTGATATTACGCCAGAAGATTGATTTTTTTAAATTACTTACTCTTATGACTATCTTTCAGCCACAATTTAATGCTATAAAACACAATTTAACTTTGTAAGCTCTTCGGTGGGAAACTACTCGGGCTGTTTTCTTCCTCCAGCTCATCTACAGTAATGATATCCTTTTAAAGTCCCATCATCCTGACAAAAACCGCATTCACATTCACTACAGGCTCTATAGTACTTGGAAACAAGTTTGGAAAATGTGTAATCACAAACGAAGCTCTGAGCATAATGACTGCTGATCACGGTTTGATGAATCGGATCATTCCCTTCCTCATTACTCGTTAATCGAGTTATTATTCCTAATATGAAAGATGTTTGAAAGTTTCTTCTGAGTAAGATGCTGTATTTATTTCTTGATTAGTTTTTATTTCATTTATGCTATATTTGCGTTACGAGACATGAATGCTGATTGCATAAGGCCAATTCGAAATGAATTCATAATGGTGTTATTATTGGTCGAACTGAGAAACAATACGAAGGCCCTCAGCGGCAATTCTTCAAAAGATGGAATTACAGATATATAGTATCCTATACGCAATAACATACTACCAAACACTAACCATTTTACCAGTAAATTCTGTATTGGACACATAAATCAAAAGGACTCTGCTCATCAAATTGACACACGTGCGATGTAAGAAATCTCTTATCAAGTGAAATGTGTCATGTCCCCCTTTCCATATTACTGGTAAATAATTAACATGGATAGAAATCCTTTTAATCATATACACTAATTTCCCTTTAACCCAACATTTGATTGGGGGGGGGCACATTCTAAATTTCGATTTGAACGAGACATTTACTTTCGGTTTTGTTTGTGTTCATTTTAGAACTTGAAACCGCGTGCCTCGCGATTTCGAATAAAACTTATCATAAACGTCAGTTTTCATTCAAGTAGTTTTTCTTGTTTTCTATTGCGTTACTTATCATATTTTCACAGTATTTGGATTATATACTTCCAGATTATTCCAAAGAAAAGTGCACTCGTAATTTTTTAGGAGTACTTAAAATGTTATTAAAAATATAAGAGGGCAAACAATTATCTCTCCACAACCGAATTGAGCTCGGGGTTGCCTGGGTGTTTAATTTCTTTTGTATTGTGATTTTTTTTATCAAACAAGGGAATAGATTAAACTAAAGTTCAGTGTTTCATTAAAGTTTTGTTATTGCTAAAATGACGAACACCTTTGCGGAATATTTGTATATTCTACACATTTTGAGATTATGGGTATAAATACATTTATAATACATTAAATATATGTTATACACATTTAAATATTTATCTAGAGTGATTTGTTTGAAATCTCAGCCGATATTATATTGACACTTGGTAATCCGGCCATGTCAATGATCCGGCTCCTCGTAAGTCAGGAATATGCCGGAGTAATAAGCACGGTGTTTAAAAACCTATTGCTTAAGAAAAGGTTGCAAAGGGAATTTAGAAATAAAAAAAGCATGAAGAATGGCTATAGCGGGATTCTAGAATTCCTGCAGACATAATCTCAATCTTAAATATTGGAACAATAGATTGCTGCATTTTAAAATAAGCTGACATTCAAAACTCTACAGTGTCGAATATATGATAGTGAGGTACCAGATATGGAGTCATGTTTACAATGGATATCATTTCAAAATTAAAATTCTTTGCCTAAAGTATGTGTGTCGCTATTGAATAAATTTAATTCCGTGATTGATTGATTATTAACGATCTTAAAAGCGACACGAAGTCATTCGAACTATTGCGGTTGGGTGCTGACAATTTTTGGGCCACTTTCAAGTTGGCACCGTAAACTTGATAGTTTACCTTCCTTTTCTACTTTGTCACCGCGTACAATTTTTTGTAGATATAACGATTATCAAACCTGCTATGCAGTAGGTTTAATATGCCCCACGACTCGAAGTAATCTCTTCGCTACCGCGACCTGTATTTTAAAATAAACTGACATTCAAAACTCTACAGAGCGGAACATATGATACTGAAGTGCCAGATATGGAGTCACATTTATAATGGATATAATTTCAAATTTAAAATATTTTGCCTACAATATCTGTGTCATTCTGGAGTAAATTTAATTCCGTGATTGGTTGATTATTAACGTCGCTCTTAAAAGCAACAAGAGGTCATTTGAACTATTGCGGTTCGGTGCTGACAATTTTTGTGCCACGGTCAAGTTAGGAGGACAAAACTTGATAGTTTACCTTCTGTTTCAAACTTTGTCACTGTTTGCAATTTTTTGTAGATATAACGATTATCAAACCTGCTATGCAGTAGCTTTAATATGCTGCACGATTCGACGTAATCGTTTCGCTCCCGCGACATCTATATTTCCAGTGAATGAGTGAGAGCATGTTAATGAGCCAGAGCATAATTTCGCTACACTCTGCAAAATCATGTGTAAATGTGATGTAGACATAAGGAAAATATTTCTATACCAGGAAAATCAGAAACAGAAAGATCGCTTCATTTCCCCTATGGACGTATTAAACGTGTTTTTCAAAGACGGTAAATACCATGAGAGAGGAAAATATCACTAGTGGGGTTAGAGGGGTCTCGATTCTTCAGCCAAACTGAAGAAGGTAGGCAGTTGATTGGTAAATTTAACCAATATTCTGCAATAACGGTTTTGTCGTATTTTTATTGCAGATCACTTCAGCTACAACATTAAATCACTCTTATCCACATTTCGTAAAGAAAGAACAGCAACCGTGGATAACTGAGTTTAAACAAGAGAAGATCGTAATTACTTTGATGAATTTTTTTTCCATTTAAAAACCCAAATCAATCATATATTAGATTTCAGATTTGAATTCATGGCTGTAGAAAAATATTATTTGATTTAAATAAGTGAATTTTCTATGGAACCAATATATTTTAACGGAATCTAGCACTTCTGTTGTGCTTAATTTCGGAACAGTTCATTTGAATAACATCAGTAAAACCATCATAGTAGCAGAAACGTAGGACAGAAAGGAGTAAGTGCCGAAATACGAAAATCCTAATCTTTGCTAAAATAATTAAACGTTGCATTCATTTAGATATTTAGTTTTCAAGGAAAAAAACATTATCCTTTATATTTAACTTAATAAGTATGTTCGGTGAAAAATACGTTTAAAATACGTAATTGAACCTACAATGTTTCAAATTTAAAAAGCACCAAGACATGAGTCAAGCAGTTAACAAGAATGACTTATATAAATACATTTTTATTTTTGATACATAAATTTAAGCATACATTTTCTTTATAATATCTGTCTTGCGATATACATATACATCATACTATAAATTAATAAAATAAATCTTTGGCGAAAGAGGATTATACAATAAAATTTTCATATTTACCTATACATAATAAAGCAAAAAATAAATCATGAGGGAATTAAATTTTATTCCACTTCCTAATATGTTCCATTCCTACAATGAAAGAAAGACTGCTTCTGTAACAGATGGGTCCATTCTTGTAAAATCAGCGTTTCACGAAATTGAAGCAGTCTGAAATCTCGTACGTCTATTGTTGATGAATCACTCAAACATTCACCGAAATAAATATTTTATTATATGCTAAAATTAATCGCGTTAATTATTTTTAATTTCATTTGAAAAAAAATGGTAGAAATTATACGCATAAAAATATTGCTTAAATAATTTGAGCTCAATTTCTCACGTTATTCATCTTCTATCAATAACAGTGTAAAAAATAAGACACTGACCCTATCAGGAATATCAGAAAAAAATGTAATAACATTGTGCAAAAGATTTTTTTGTCAAAAATGATCATAGAAACTGCGAGCCAATACTGTACATCCAATGAAACAGATACAAATATTTTTATGCGAATTGATTTAAATTCAGAACGGTATGGCTTATATACTTCGTAGATTTGATTAAATGCAAAGTACAATAAACAAGTTTACAAGAAAATTTCATAAAATATTTTTAGTGCAGATTTTATTTACTTCTAAACTCGCAAATGTCTTATTAAAATGATTTTATAATAGAAACATTATAACAAATTTTACAAATTTAAGAAATTTTGTTTGTAGGAAAATGCAAATCATTTTTTAAGGTATCATTGCTAGCGAAAGAATTTTGGCAAATATCACAAACAAAAGACCTTTCGTTCGTATAAATACGCAAATGAATTTTTTTATGTTGGAACTCTCACAGAAAATGGTCTTGCAAATATCTGAAAAATAAGGCCATTCTTTGGTATGGACACGAAAATGTTTCTTCAAGCTTCTACTTACAGAAAACGACTTCATGCAAATGTCGCAAACATAAGGTCTTCCTTGGAATGAACACGCAAATGGTTTTTTAAGCTGCTTCTATAAGAAAACGCCTTCATACAAATTTCGCACGCATAGGGCCTTTCTTTGGTATGAACACGCAAATGTTTTCTTAAGTTACAACTCTCAGAGAATCCTTTCTTGCAAATATCACAAACATAAGGCTTTTCCATGGTATGAACACGTAAATGTTTTTTTAAGCTGCTACTCTCAGAAAATGCCTTCATACAAATATCGCAAACATAAGGCCTTTCTTTACTATGAATACGCAAATGAGATTTTAGATGAATATTTTGAGGAAATTTCTTCTCGCAAATATCACAAACATAAGGTTTTTCTTTAGTATGGATACGCAAATGAACATTTAAGTTACAACTATAAGAAATAGTCTTCTTGCATATATTACAAACATAAGGTTTTTCTTTCGTATGAATGCGCAAATGTATTTTTAATTGACTTCTTTTAGAAAAAGTCTTCTTGCAAAATTCACATGTATGAATCCTCTCTGTGGTATGAGTGTCCAGATGCATGTTTAGATTTCGAAGTTTTGAAAATGACTTGTAACAAACATCATAAGAATAATGTTTTTTATTTGTATGTTTTTGTAAATGTTTGCTTAATTGAGATATTTTACATAGTACATTTTGACAAATTTCACGCGCATGTGATATTTCGTCTCCCTGAATGCGTTCATGTCGTGTCAGGTAAAGAGTTGGAAAGTTTGATTCGTGATGCATTTGTGATTTGAATTCTATCGACTGAAAACTAGCCTTGTCTTTAACTTTGATGATTTGTTTTGATTTCATATGAACACGTTTATGATTATGAAGAGTCATTTTCTTTTTAAATTCCTTAGAACAAATAGCGCACACATAACATTTACCCTTTGAATCCATTGGTAAAAGTAAATACTAATACTTTTTCACAGGAAAGTAGCGTTAAATATTTCTTTCCTCTACTTTAAAAAGTAGTGTTAAAGGGAATCCTAATATGAATCCATTTGATTGATAGATTGAATGGATTTGCAGTATGCAACAATGTGTATGACTGAGACAAATCGAATATTTTTATTCTCTTAGAAGAGAGGTGATGGCTTAGAGATAACTCTACCACATTATTCAATTACTTACCTGGTGTGCGTTAATTAAAAGAATGAATTTTTTTACATATTAAGTTATTCTATACTTATCAAATAAAGTAATTGAAAATAATAAATAGAATTGTGGTCCTAAACTTAAAGTAATATAATAAAATTATTGTTTTCTTTGAGGATATTTCAAGGAGAATATAGGCCATTTTAATTTTTAGCACTGAGACGTTTGGACAGAAGAAAGAGACGTCGTAATGCTCAATTCAGCTTTGAAAATAAGAGCATCATGACTCCTTTTAAAGTCATTTAATCCTCGGAACCTTTTAAATTTCAATTACAAGAAGTTTTGATTGACTGACTGTTTATTAATTTCTAAGTGTGTGCTATATTGACATTGATGACGACTTTCGCAATTTTGAAACCGTTTCAAGTGACGAACACCAATATTGAAAAGGCATCGTGCTTTCGAAACATGTATGCCAATTCTATGTGAAGATTTTGAGCTTCACGTAGATTTAATGTGGATCAATACTAATACGCGAAGTGACTTTAATAGAGTAAATATTGGAACCCGGGATTTGAATGAAACAATGCTTGACATGAGATCGTGACCATAATCCTTCGGCTATGGCAGCTACTGATCTCACAGTATTTATATAAGTAGCATTTCTGAAGAGATTAAAATTTTATAAATTGCTATTCCATCTTATCTAAAATAGCAAATTTATTTGCAGGCCTAATATTGGTATTTTTTAATCATGAAATTTTACTCAAATGTTAATAAATGATGTCCAATTTTTTTCCAACTGTTTTGTCGATTTTGCAGATTCTTTTTAACATTTTATCTTCCGATTTATTTTTTTATCATTAGAATTGGCCATAGAAGCACTACAATGATTTACCTTTCAATTTAGAGCATGGGTAAAGTAATGGCAGCGACAGACGTAATATGCATCGACCCTGCTGCTCGGAGAAACTTTTGTATCATCAAGACTGGAACCTATTTAACGGTGGAAACAACTCCCTCCTTGAACTCCCATTTACCTCTTCTGCCAGACTGATTACATATCATTCCTTTACTATAACAAAAGATTCGAACTCACATCTAGGTAGAAATGTTTCGACAACTGGGGCTGCAGTTATAATTCCTTGTATCTGACTGGAATGTGTGTATGTTGCTTCAATTAAGTAAGGCAATACTGCTCCAAACATAGATATGAAACACTAAAAGGTTTTCAATTAAAAACACATTAATTAAAAACAAGCTAAAATTAGAAATATTGACGAAGAAATAAAAACTATTAGGGTTAGAATTTTACATTTGGAATAAAAAAAAACCATATTTTAGAAAGTCTAGGAAGTTAAAGTTATGCTTTCCCGTCACCAAATCAGGTATTTAAAATAGATAAAGTTTAGAAGATGTGACGGTGATGAGATGAATTGTAAGACAGATGATTAGAATGTAATGTACAATGTTGATGGCATAGCAGGACGGACAATCGAGACCACTCTCACCATTGAAAAGATGCCTTTAATTAAAATGATTATTTCTATTGCGTATGAAAGGCTATTGTACATCTTCTTTTCGTTTTGGAACGTAGACCATGCTGAAATTATAAACCAAACTCAGTGATGCTGTTAAAGACATTCAAGAAGTTTACAAACAACAACATTTATTTCAAGTAAATAAAAAACTTTCTATTTCATTGAAAAATTAAAAACATGGAAGAAAAATAAAGGTTAGTGGAAAGTTAAGTATCTATGCATGGAACTTCTTTACCTTGAAGTTTATTAAAGATAAAATTATTAAAATTTATGGCAGTCAAAGCACAAATAATTAAACTAAGAGCTCTCAGACAAAATGTGGCATTCATTCCGAAAGCAAATGGAGCAAGATACACTGAAGAAAAGGTATTATTTCAAGAGTCTGAGGTGTTTATTTAAATCGTTTACTTCCAGTGTATCGACTGTGATACGCTCGTGTTTGCTCCACTGTGCCCAGCGTATCACCACCGATACGCTCCGTGAGTGTCTTCAACAGCCCAACGTATCAATAGAGATACGCTTGATGAGAACGTTTTATTTGATTTTTTAATGTTACTATATGGCGCTAGAATACCGCGAAATCAAGATACATAGGTTATTTGGAATGTTGAATGTGGTGATATGGGCTTGGATTTCAATTCTGTTTACCAGGAAAGGGGGGGAAATGTTAAAAGCACGTGTTGCCACGCGGTTCTTTAAATGTAATGACATGATATATAGGGTGCACTATCTTTCGGTTTACATTTTTTGTTTCTTGCTTGCTTCTTAGAAGTTCGAAGGAGAATTTATGGCAACTTATGGGGGTTAGGGTTTTTGGTAGCAGATGCTATCAGCTGTTCGTTTTATTCAGTCGTTTTTCATTTGTAGCGACAGTCATGACGAAAATAAAGTATTTATCTGATAAAGAGATCAGTGAAATAATGAATGAATCTGACAGTAATGTTAGCGAAAATAATCCAAATATGTACATGGACATTAAAGTAAAAAAAAAAGCACTAAGATGTGCCCTTTGCTCAATATCTTGCGTGAAGCATCAAAATATGTGTGTAAGACATTTGACGTTGGGCTATGCATTGAATTTTTTTTTTTTAAATATACCATGCAGTAAAATAAGATTTATTTCTTATGTCTTAATATTAAATGTAAGGGTACATCATTACACCATGAAGTTTATGCAGCATTTGTAAATATATTTTATATTTTCTTAAAGTATGATATTTTATGTAATTTTATGTATAAAACAATTTTCGATTAAATATTTTTTTTTCTCTTTTGTATATATTAAGTTTAATGCATTTTAAATAATATATGTAAATACCAAAATATTTTAATGAATAGCCAATTTTAGAGGAATTTTCTCACGAATTAGACTTAGTATCTAAAATCGTCTGGGCACAGAGTGACGCTCAGCGGAAAGAAGCTGCGGGCCCAGAGAAAGACCTTTTTTTCTCCTTCCGGTAGCGAAAGGGTTAACGATCGGAAAAGAAAAACGATTTGTCTCCTGCATCGCACGGAACGCTCCCAAAGAAATAATAGGATTAGCCTGATTCATTTTATATTTTAAAAAAAAAATTATTTTTATTTGGCCATTTGTGCAGAATATTTTGCTTAGTTTTTGGTTTGCTTGTTAATGGAATTCAGAGTCACATATATGTACTGGTCTTAAAAATTAGAAGAAAATTTAATTTGGTCGATTATCTCTATAGCTACTGGAGAGATTTAAATGAAATTTTAGTTTGTGCATAGGGTTGATAAAATATTTAACAACCGCCATTCAACAGTTACAATACAGACACATAGTCATATGTAACACTCATAGCAGTCACAAGGTTTAAAGCAGCAGTTGCATAATATAATTAAGAAATGGGTTAATATGGTATTTGGCCCAAATTACAGATATACAGGCCTCGAAATTTCATTTTTTTTGGGGATGAAAATGAGGAAGTTAATGATTTCCTAAATGTGAGTGAGAATGAAAAGGAGGAATAAGGTAACTTACTATCCTGTAGAAATATGCATTGATGGATTTTCATTTTACTATAGAAATATCCATCGATGGATTTTCTTATTACTGTAGAAATATGCATTGATGGATTTTCTT
>BMAW01006175.1:713659-726965 GCA_019974015.1 Nephila pilipes | reverse complement strand
CTGTTTGCATCATCGCAAGAAGCTTAAGATTATCACATATCAAGCACATACTTGAGACTAACCAGTTTGAGTAATCTTCATTTTCATTTTAAATCAGCATGTTTGAGAGTAATCTTCATTTTCATTTTAAATCAGCATGTTTGAGAGTAATCTTCATTTTCATTTTAAATCAGCATGTTTGAGAGTAATCCTCATTTTCTGTAACACCTATATCGTTCATTTACAGGAGGTGAAGTAGAAGGCGGACCCTGCCCTATCTTGAATCCTCCACCTAACGGAGACTTTGAGAGCTGCGATAACCGAGTGAACGGCCGCTGCGTGATCGTGTGTGACCAAGGATTCCTACGCACTGGCTCCCGGGTTCGAACCTGCTTATCCAACGGCATGTGGTCTGGCTATGCACCGACCTGCACCAGAAAAGTTGGGTACACCACTACTTACACATACAAAGTCGTGCCCCTATGGAGCCTCGTCTTCGGATGAGAGATTAGATGTTAGCCGTGGTATAATGTCTCTTTTTGTGAATTCTCATTGTTTAGTTGTGGGGCTGCCAAACTATTTTAGACGGCGAATTAATGTATCAAAAATTATGATTTAAAAAAATACAAATATAAGGGTGTTAAATAAGACAAAAGAGATTAAGAAATTTTGAGGTGAATCTGCATTTCATTAATGAAACATTGTTCGTTTAAACAGATAAAAGTATATTACATGCTTTTTATGCGTTGATTATTACATTTTACTTCAAAATGAATAAAAGGCAGTTTAACTTTTAAACACAATAGATCCGAGAGAACTATCCGAATTAAAGTATATTTAAGTAAAGGTTTTATTCAGAAATATCTAAAGAATTAGGCTCAAGAAAATGATACGTACCATGCAATCGTTCGGAGGAAAACACAATTAAAAATTCCAGACTCCATGGATTGATTCATATCATACAATAAATATTAGAAATATTCGCTTATATCCATTAAAGCACTTATAATTTCTTTCGATTCATAAATGTGATTATTCACTAAATTTGATTTACGAAAGATTTGATGAACATGCTGTAATTTTGCAGAAATGGCGATTCTAAGTTTTGATCCAGGAACTTGCGTAGGCGAATAAAAAAGTAGTCATTAAAAAAAAGATCCTTGAAATAACTTTTATAAGTTTCGTCGTAACGAACAAAATTGATTCAACTGTTAATAGATTAAAAGGAATTAAATTATGATGCTAATGGATTAGTTAATTACTTTAAAACATTCTCTTAATTTCTACAAACGAAATTTTCCATTACGAATAGCGTTCTTTAAGCAGAAGTTTGCAAATATTGCCCTAAATTGCTAAAGTTTCTTGAATTTAGGCTTTAAATAATTCCACAGTTAAAAAAATTGCTTACTTTAGTGTAAGACATAAAAACATGTAAATCATGTAATGAAATGTTTAAAAATTGCTAGTAGTTTCGTATTGAAATAATATTTTACAGAATATATGCAAGACACATCGAATAATTATTTAAAAATTGAATATTTATGCATGATTTATAAATGTCTGAAAGATCGAAAAATCTGATTAAAGTACCGTAATTTCGGATCGAAAAGTGGCCTATGCGTAACTCACCTGATAACTGAATTTGTAATATTTTATTTATCTATTTATTTTTTGTTTTAAATAAATTTTTAAAAGTTCTTAAAGCTTATAATCTGTATTTTATATGATATTGTTTACAAATAAATATAATATATATATACGTTAACGCTTCTAATGGGAAGTTTATCTTATTTTCTAATATAAATTCATTTGAGCTTCTAATTTATTCAATAACGCGTTCATAAATCTGCATAAACTGCCATACTCTCAGGATCTAAATCAGTAGGGAGATTTCTGTATGAACTTTTCGTCTCAAGCCCTAGATCCCTAAACCTGATACCATGTGATTTGAAGAAATTCTTGCATATAAATTCCAAGCAGAGAAAATTTCCTTCTCTTCCGCTACAGTCATGAAGGCTAAACGATTCTTGTGGTGTTCACCGCTATCACTCACTATGTAACTGCCTCTCTCTCTCTTTATTTATACATATATATATATATATATATATATATATATAGAGAGAGAGAGAGAGAGAGAGAGAGAGAGAGAGAGAGATTACTTAAAATATAAATATCGTATACAACAATATAACAAAATCAAATTTCATATGTAAAACTGATAACTACATTCTGTTTATGTAGTCATTGTCTAATACAACGATTCTCTTGCAGTGGTAACCTTGAGGATACGCGAAAAATTCCTGTGGGGTATCCGAGAAGCCTTGTAAATAAATCTTAAGGAAGTATTAAGAGTAAAAACCCGCCTCACAACCCAACTTCAAAAAGAGATATTTCTTATTATTCTATACTTTAGACATACAGCAACTCATATGCCTTGGTCATTGAATAATGAGCTTATGTTGTGGAAAGTTTTAGTTATCCTCACTTTTTAAGTTTAAAAACAATGGAATTATGTTTTAACATTAAGGTACCTGTATATTTATAAATCTATTTATGCAAAGAAAACCATATTTATACACAAAAACAATTACGTATGTGCAATTAATCAGTATCTGTATTTACTTTTATAAGTCGTGTACTTGCTTTTTGGTGCAAATTGTATAAAATCTGCCTCATTTATAACTTTAAAAATTTGCTAAGTACTTATAAAAATAACATTTTATTCATTAATCCTAATTATAATTTCAAAATGTATGGTTAAAAAGATTAAAAAAATTGTAAAAATTTAAAATTAAAGATTTTGTAATTCAAACTTTCTGCAATTTTATACAAGCATGTATAATACTTAGAGCTTATGAGTGCTTATTAGAAAAAAAGTATATTTCCTGTATAGAAAATAACCTTACTTAATAATGTAGAAAACATCAACTCTACCAATAAAGTAGATTTTCAGAAAAGTTTACCAGCATCCTGATGAATCATTTGAGAAAAACACCCGAAAATTATTCTCTATGGCCTGGCGCGTGTGTTTACAATTTTAAAATTCCCGTATCAAAAATTCTGTAAGTAAAATTCTTATAAACATTCCAAATATGGAATCAATGAATCACTTTTGTGGTTTCAGTAATATTAAAATCATTGTCTAAGCGGCAGAACAGATTTAAGATCATGATCAAATGGTACATATTAAACAAAATATGAAAAGCTGGGAGCTTTATTTAATATTAAACAGCAGGAGGACCCGAATGCAGAACAAAATCGTATTTTCATTTAGACAAATATTCAAATATAATTATAAATTCTCTTAGTTATAAGGCATATATTATCTGTTTGTCACATAATGAATATGGAAAACAAAAATTGAAATATTTAATAAATACTCAATTTAACATTTTAAATTATAAATATGAGTGCACCAGCGTTACAATATCAGAGGGAAAATACGATAAACACTTTATACACACAAAGAACATATTGAGTCAAATGAAAATGAGAATAATAAATATTCTCTGCAAGCTTGTAAAATCAATATGTGATATTAATGTAGGGGTACTTTTTCGATTTTAAAAATGTACTAAACTCCGGTAAACTTAGATGAAGACAATCCAAAATTATAGTATTTAAAGCAGGGTACTGAAAACAAAAGGAATGTAATTATTGAAAAGGGCGCAGCATAACAATCACGCTTTAATTTAGTTACATTGTTTTAAATCCCAAAATGCTGTAGTAGTTGGAAAATTTAACCCCTAATTAAAATGTAATATGTATTCGATTTATTATAATATGTTACACAGTTCAATAAAATTTTTGAAATGTATTGCTATGCATTTTGTTACATATCACAATAAAAAAAAAGCCCCAATCTGTAGATACATCATAATTATTACTGCAATTTAAAGAAATCACGGTTGCTAATATTTTTTTTGAAAATAACGAAACGGGGCGTAAAATTTTTATGAGGCAATTTTAAAAGGAAATTTACTATGAGAAACATATTCCTGTCTGAGTTTTAGTCTACATGCAAAAACTTTAAATCATCTATTTTTGCTTCTCCTTAAAAACTAACTTATTCCTCAAAAAAAGTTAATGTGAAAAAGATTTTTACGACTAAAAATTCTCAGCTTTCGGAATTCTAGTAACGCTTCTGAACTTTTTCTAAAAACAGAAGTTTCTGCAGAGGCAAAAAGCTATCAAAAAATTATAATAAAGCTGACATCTTCCAAATGGATAGAGTGCTAAAGCTTGCCATGAACATTTTTCTAGTCTTAAGAATGAAATCATTCCGACATTATTACGGAACATACTACAAGCTGGAAGACAATCATAAAAGCTAAATCTTCTCAACAATACATGTAAAGAATGTTTAACTACTCAATTTACACAGTTCTTTTTTTTAAAAAAAGGAAGTAATGTTTCTTTTTTCTTTCGCAATTTTAAGGAGAAAAAAGTATTTTTTGGCACAGCGACAACATCTCAACATTAATAGAACATCAAGTGAAAAAAAAAAACGTTAAAAAAAGTAACGCTTTTTTTGCTTAGAATAAGCAATTGCGTTTTTTTCCTTTGGTTGCTGAAAAGAAAATGATAATTTGATCCCGCGTCATTGACAATGTATCACGTTAATGTTTAATACAGTTGCGTTTATTTTCCGATGATAATTGCGTTGCTCAACGAGAAATGAAACAATTTGTCCTTAATTATTTCTCTTGTTTTTGTATGAGATTGCTTTTCGAATTAAATGTTGAAGAACATTTGTATTCATAGTTAGAATGCAATTATTCTGAGTAAAACATTCCGTTTTTGGTATTAATAAAAATGATATTTGCTTCTTCTCTCATGATAAATATAATATCGAATTATAAAGTAAAATGTTTTATCGAAGTTATGCATTAAACATTTCATATTCTTTATTTTATTTCTTTTACTTTTTTTCCTTATTTAGAGTTTTATTTTTTTACAATATTTGTATTTATTCAGGTTCATTTAATCTACATTATTTCGTGATGGCGTTTTATCTTTTAAATCTTTCAATTTATGCATACAGCAGATATTATTTCCATTTGTGACTAAAATTCTTCATGGTATGATTATGTGTCAGCGGTATCGTCAAATACAGGTTCTTGTATTTGACGATAGAGGTCAGTAAGATAAATGTTAGATCTAGGTGTTGCTAATTGTTCAAAGGAGCCCAAAATAAATTTGATAATGATACAAGTTAGTTTTGATTTAGAAGTCATATTCCGTCAAATAAATTTGATTGCCGTCACCCTCTGAGTTGTCACTGTCGAGATAAATTGATCATTCTTGCTCTCATCAAATAAACCAAGAATTAAAACTAGGGCTTAGCTTCCAGTGACTAATTCCAAAGATGACAGAGGCTGATGCATCAGCCGTGAAGTTACGACGAACATTTTGAGGATGAAAGCGTGCCATCGATCACGAATACGAGTAACTGTGACATAGTCAGTTTAAATACAAAAAACAAGTTTTGATGTTATGAGTGCCATCTTTTTGATTTTCTAAGGACTTGATTGATTGGAACTGTAAGATTATTTACACTGGTATATATTCTGTGTTATGAGTATTAATAATATTTTTGGCTTTTTAGATATATTTTATTGATATTTTGGATTTCTATAGGTATTCTTTCGAATTCTGTAAATAAATTATTTTTTATCCCTGCTAAATGAAATTTTGATTTTTTTTAATACTTTTAAAATATTTCATGAATGGGGATACTTGGTCAATAATTCTGGAAAACACAACCAAAATCTAAAGCCTACTATACCATTAAATATATCAAATTCCATTTTTGTTTTAGCCACATCAATAATAATTGATCTTCGCCTCTCAATTCATCTTTTCTTTATGAAAATTGGGGTTGTCCATTTATGACTTGCTTAATTTACTTTCTTTTAGAAATTCTGTGGTAAATGATGTTTTTCTTATAGTTAAATTGCATACTTATTTTATTCAATTTTCCTTGTTCGCTACTATTTAACTATTTATTTAAGTGGATTGTTGTATATATTTTCATATTTTATTCATTGGTACATTAATGATTTCAGCATAATTTTTTTTTTATTTTTAATTATTGACATTACTTATTTGATTAAAAGTATTGTTGTTTAATTATACCAGTAATTATCAAGTTATATATATATATATATATATATTGAGAAAACTATTGTATTGCAGTGCACCCTGCTTCACGGTGTCCCAGGTAACAAGACAGCAGATCATCTGCTAAAAGTGATGCTTGATTAGTTGGTGAATGTTTCTCGTCCTTGCTTCTGTACAATTAAAACCTTATCAAAATCTATCAAACTAGTGCTCAGGAGGACCTTGTCCAATCTGTCTATCTCACAAGGCTTGGGAGAATGCTTCTCAAACTTGAGAGTAATGGCCCAAGACATGAGTGGTGGCTGAATCTCGCCTAGTCACCGTACATGATTACTACAAAAAACATTTCTTTACAGATCTGTACCCTCTTGACCGACGTAATTCTGTGCAATTTGGTGAGGATATGGAATCAGTTTCATCTGCTCCATTGCCTGAGCTTCGAAAGGCTTTTCTTCTGAACTTTACCGAGAGGCTAGGAGACATGTTGGATTAATGAACTTTGTTGCAGCATTTCTTGTAATTTTTGTGTTTTGTCTTGTTATTGTATTGTAACTGTTTTTTTTCTTTCCTTTCTATTTCTGTACTTGTTTATAATCTGTTATTAGAAATATATATATATATATATATATATATATATATAAGGTAAATCATTAAAAAACAGCAAATATAACCGGCATTCTAAAAAATGTTTGGCTTTTACATATAATAAATACATAAAGTGGACAAACTCCCAACAATATTTTTTCAAGAAGTTTTAACACTATAAATTTCATTATTTTAATAGTTTATCTATAAATGTAAGGAAGTAGAAGTAATGTAAGTTCTTATGTTATTTATGAAGTATAAATTAAATTAAATGAAATCTACCGAGAATTAGTTAGTACTGCTTCACCTAATTTAAGACAAATATTTAAAAATTTGCAATGATATAGATGGTTATAAGAGTAATTTCAAACGAATAAATTTTTTTATTTCTGCTAAATATGAATTAAGAGCTGATAAAAGTTTCAAGCTAATTATGGAGGAATATTTCAAATTTCACTCATAACAACGGATAAAAAAAATTTGATGTTATGGTGAGAAGATGAATTCAATAAACAAAATGCGTAATTACCATTCTTAAGTTACATAACTCTTAAGCTAATGAGCGTATTTAAAATCTGGTCTTTTGAATTTTTATTTAGATAATGTATTAATTTCATATTAATAATGGTACATTTCAATTAATTCATGAATTAAATTAATATGTACCTTTAATACCATCTGAGTAATGAAATGACTACAAAAGTAACTACTTATAAAATGCTCGATATATTTAAATTAGTACTTTATTTTATGACTTCGGATGGCATACTCTGTAATTAATTTTTAAGCTGCTGAATTTTTTCAATGAATATTTATACGACTGTTTTATTAGAACAATTAATCATAATGAAAACGACTCAATTTAACGATATCAGATAACCTTTTAATGTAACATTTTCGCTGGGTTTTGATTCATTGTGCGATATGGTTGAAGCTTACAGTATTATATTTTTTTCTAGTTTTAACTATAATTTGAGGTACGAATAAAATGTTTTTTATGTTTCTATATGGTAAGTAAAACTACAACAAAAATTGATTTTTTTAACTCTACTAGGATATTATCAGTGTAAGAAATGGTGAAAAGAGGTATGTCATAACGCATCATTGTCCAGGAAGCATCTTTTCTTTTCCTAGAAATCCATAAGTATGACGCGTATTTATGGTTCTAAAAAAAGTTGCTACATCTAAGGAATTATTGCTATGATTTTTCCGGCTGATGAGACCGTCTTTGTCTGATTTGAGGAGTCACCGAAAATCAACATTTTTCTTATTGCTCTGTTATATAATGAGGAATCTAGGTGTTTTCGAAGGTGACAACACAACGCTGCTGTAATAACATTTAGAATGTAACAGCAAATGACTTGCCAAATAAAAACGAATGAATCGGTGTCAAAATGTTTGGCATCTGTTTAACAGATGCATTACACAAGCGTAACACAAGTTTGCGTTAACAATGCCATCTGTAGTCAAAAGGTACTTTTTGAACCACTTCATATATTTGCATGTTTGAAGGCAAATTAAAATAATTTTCTTAAATTTAATTTGCTCTTTTTCAGAATTCAATTTCAGTCAACTTGAATGTTTATAAAACATATTGATTTTCCTCAAAAATTCTATCTATAAGAAATAAAAAATTCAAAGTGTATTTGCTTTTTATTACACTTTTATATTAGAAAAAAAGTATTTTGCTTATTTGTAACATCGTGTTATAACACTTTCTGTTTTTTAATTTGGGAAAAATTAAAAAACCCATTCTCATTATTTCTCATATAATTTTGAAACAGTTGTTTAGATATCTATTACATATTTGAATCTCAACAACACTGCTTTTTAAATATTCACTTAAAAAAAAAATTTAGTATATTTATATATATAAAACACAAGTGTAAATAGAATAATTTATGAAAAATGAACTGTATCTTTGAGCTAAATTATTTTCTTTTAAAAAAAAAAATTGGAGTAATCAAAATTGTTTCCATGATGTTGTGTTAAGTGTAGTTTTGAAAGGTCAATAATATGTTTATTCAATAAACTTTGCTTATAGTTTACTTTCGTACTAACTGACTCAGCTTTCAATCTAGAGCTTCTGAAATTATTATTTTATATTCTTATTATGAATAAGAACAAGATACTTGAATACCATTGAATATTCAAATAAAACAATATATATATATATATATATATATATAGTGTTCACATTTAAAATGTACTTGAGTACTGAATAACATATTAGTCGATTAACTTCAAATTAATTTTTTCAAAGTGAATTGACATAGACTCTGAAATGTACACACTTGCATTTCTAGTAAAAAGAAATTCTAGATTCTTAAAAATTATTCAGAAATGTTTTTCGAAAGTGTTTCAAATAAAATGCAGGCAATAGTCGCAGCAGTACTTATAACTTTTAACCATATTCCTTCAATAAAAAACAGATTTTTTTTCTGAGTTCTCATGTCATCTATTTTCGATCTTGCAATAATGTAGATGCGCCTCTTCAAATAACGCAGGTTTTCTTCAGCAATGCTATTATTTTCTGTTTAAGTAACATTTTTCAACAGTTTGAAAATAACATTTTACAAATAAAATGCATTTCATGTGCTTATATCTTGATGACGATAATCTTATATTCAGAATCTGTTTCTTTATTTTGGGAAATATCAACCACAACAATCCTGAAAGAAAACAAATTTTATTTTAATATGCATATATTTATATTTATTTGGAAAGATAAAATAAAAATAAAGTTTAAAATTGAACAAATAATAAGCATATTAAAAAAGCTTTTTTATATATAACTTAAGCTATGGAGTCAGTAAGACTTCAGATTTCTGATTTGAGCTCTCTACTTTTTTCTGATCTATGTAAACAACATTCATCCTTTCCCAGTTGGAGACGCAAAGTTCCATGTTTTAATGACATAAAGCAAGTCTCATCAGCTACATTTTATTAAGTCTAATGATTTTTAAATGAGATATTGACAAATCTATTGAAATAGACAAAAAAGGCCTAAAGTTAAGGATAAATCTCAAAACGAGCTTTAAATTTTTTTTTTTTTTCTACAAACAGAAAACATAGAAAATTTCTGTTGAATGTAGTCCAGATTCAAAGAACAGAGAATCTTAAGTATTTCGAGGTGTTTTTTTTTTTTTTTTGATATTATGTTTTTTTGCTAAGCATATCAAGAATTGTGCAGAGAGTGCGCTTAAAAACTACAAATAATTGAAGCACTACATGAAATTGAATAGGGTATATTTCCAGTCCCACTTAGAAACACGTGTACTGCATTAATAAGATCAATTATGGAACACATATTTCATATTATGGTTTAAAGCCTTCGAGCTTCCATAGATAGTTTGTAAAGTGTACTGGAATGGTTGCTAAAATTATACTAGAAGCCGTTTCCACAAGCACGAAAAGGTTGTGAAAGTATGCGATCTGGAAACATTTAGCTAGAGCTGCATGCCTAAAACAATAACTTCCTAAATGTATGCTGCTTGGATGAACACATTTCAGGAATAACCTTAATGATTTCCAGAGAAAATAAGGAACTCGAGAGTTCTTCTACTATTCATTATAATCATGACGCGAAAAACAACGCTGAACAACCAAGAATCAAATTACTTATAAAGACTTTTCTTATACTACAGATCTTCCTAATTAATGTTGGCAAGACATGCTAGCCAGATTTATGCACCCAAAATGAGCTGCCTACAATCATCAAATACCAAGAGAATTAACCAATAGAAACGAATTCTAAAGAAAAATATACGCATATATTCATTATGATGGTTTTTTCAACGAACACTTTTGCTGCGGTTCTGCTGCTTCATCTGTATTACTGATGATAGCTTTCAACAACGTTGCGATTGCTCTGAACCAATCAAAATTAAACTTATTTAATGTAGGGTTCGACGAATGATATATTATTCTCCCTCAGAGTCTCCAGATAAGCGAAATTAAAGAAAAACAAAGCAGTATCAAAGACATTTATTATACTTAGCTTGTTATAGAAATATGAAAATAATTGGAAGGTGGAAATATACATATATTGACTGTAAAAATGTCCCAGATACCGAATTCATGCCGAATGATATTTTTAAATGTCCAGAAATATTAAGGTCATAGCAATTCCTAGCGAATTATGCATTTGAAAAATTTATCAAATTGTGCAGATAGCTAAAGCTGTTATTGCCATAGTTTTATGTGACTGACTCTGTGGACAGGTCAAAAACAGCATGGAGTCACACAAATACGGATTTGGACAAAATTGAAAAGAGTTATGAAGACCAAAGTAGATAGCAATTGTTAAAAGTTAAAGTTTAAAAATTTTATGACAATTGTGAACTTCAAACCAAAGCACTTATGGTTCACTGGAAAAAGTGCTCAAGGAACAATATACATGTAATCTTTATGTTATTCCTTTTCATAAATCCAGTTTGAATTGACGATTAAAAATAAAATAACATCTTTTAAACTGTTTGGTTACAAACGTACCAATTAATGATTCTAATTATTTTACAAATGTTTTCCTTAATTTTTCCCTTTACTAAAAAAAAAAGAGGAAGTTTTACTATTGATGATAATCTTTTTTTTTTTTTTTTTTACAGAGGGGCCATTATCTATGAATTTTTTTTGCTACAGAAACTCTAGAAAATTTGTTACTTGAAAATTTAAATACACGCAAGCGTTATCAATATATTTCAGAAACGTAAATAAACCACCCACTAATTGTAATTGGTATTTATTTCCCTAAATCTGCATTGATGCGATATACAGCATTCAATACTGCATTTAGTTTTACATAACGGACTCATCTTAAACCTGCTAGTATGTCTTTCAAATTCAAATGCTCCTATTGTAAATGAATCTGTCTACGATATATCATGAAGGGAGCAAGCGTTGTTCTATTGTATACAACGTCACCACGCGACATTCGATTCACAATTGCCGGACAAAGGTACATAAAAGTCATTTAATGAGACCATTGCATCCATGAAGACCCATATTGTTAATCTGGACTTCATCTCCCATTTATGAGTATCACAGGCTGTTTCCTTTTAGCAACGTACATCAACTTGTGTTATTTGGACAATTATTTAGAGTAATATCTATTTGCTGATGCACCAATTATTTTCGTTAATTAGTGAATGAAAGAAGATCTTGCATTTCTGTTTATAATTAGTTAAAGCCTTATAAATTTTGCACCCTTTTCCACGTTTTAATCATATATAGAATGTAATGAATTATTACATCAATACTATTGTAGAATATATAAATATTTGAAGACGTATACTATTATTTGATATTCACTATGTTTTAATTTATAGATAAAATACTTATCAGAACTTTGATATTATTTTTATTTTATTGGCAAACTTTTTAAAGTCATTAAAGTAGTTATTAGAAGAAATTGGTGTAATTACTTATTAGAAACCAATGAAATTACAATCTAAAGTTTTTTGTGTACAAAGCACGCATTTTTTTTATTTCAAATCAGTAATTCTTCGAGAGTTCATGCCCTACCAAATTTACATAAACAATGTTCTTCATTAAAAGTGCAGTGTAAATTCTTTCATCAAACTTCCGATATTTTATTTATTGAAATAAATAAAGCATATTTTTATAGAGATACTGTTATTTTAAAATAAGAAACTATTTTTAAGTGACGGTTGTATTTTTTGCCTTTCTGTTTTATACAATACTTCATTTAATCTGAATGTACACGAGTATTTTAAAATATACAAAAAACGTCCTTTAGATCAGTAAGGTATAAATATTCTCTTTCTACAATCATTTTTCCTCCTTATATTGATTATTAAAATGTAAAATACATTTTATATTTAAATTACTTTATTTCGATCCTAAAGCAACACTGCTTTTAGATTAATGTAAATTGAAAAATATTATTTGATATTCATTTATAAAGAATAGATAATCACTTTTTTTCTTTCGATAATAAAAAACAAAATTGCCCTGTTGTATTATGAATTTTATATAATTTATATGCTTGAAATTTGGGTTATTTAAATCAGTGACACAATATTAACTTTTAAGTCTATTAAATTTGAAGTATTGTCATCAACTAAAAAATACCACACTATTAAATATCGCAAAATTTTAAACATCATATTTGATACTGTCGTTTTTGAATTAAAAGAAAAACATTGTCAAAAAATAAATTACATTAAATATTTTATTTAGCTTTTTACATTAACACATTCTTTCTTTAATTTTAAATGCTTGCTAATATTTTATAAATGTAGACAATATTTGCAGAATTCACCTCATGAGAGTTAATATCTCGATTTTCTCTATGTCTAGAATTTTTTGATATACGGAATGAGACGGCTCTTTATATGAACTATTTAATTAATATACAAAATATGATATGCACAAAAGTATTTAGAAATAAATTTAAACGCGGGATTTATATGCATATTTAATCCGCCACCACACATTCCGTCCAATCATCGCCGACCGACACTCTAACATCCGATGCCAAGAGTTATCCCCGTACAGTAGTGTGTTTGAAAATATAGTAAATTATAACAAACTATAGTGCATTGTTCAACAAACCTTGTTTTCACGGCAGAATTTTTTCCATGATATGATCCAGCAG